>JACEVL010002213.1:0-20150 GCA_020284085.1 Aporrectodea caliginosa
CATGGGAAATGGTCCTAGCCATGGGAAATGGTCTCAGTCATGAGAAACGGTCTTAGCCAGGAGAATTGGTCTTGGCCATGGGAAATGGTCCTAGCCATGGGAAATGGTCTTAGCCATGGGAAACGGTCTTAGCCATGAGAATTGGTCTTGGCCATGGGAAATGGTCTTAGCCATGGGAAATGGTCTTAGTCATGGGAAACGGTCTTAGCCAGGAGAATTGGTCTTGGCCATGGGAAATGGTCTTGGCCATGGGAAATGGTCTTAGCCATGGGAAATGGTCCTAGCCATGGGAAATGGTCTTAGTCATGGGAAACGGTCTTAGCCATTGGAAATGGTCTTAGCCATGGGTAATGGTCTTAGCCATGGGAAATGGTCTTAGTCATGGGAAACGGTCTTGGCCAGGGGAATTGGTCTTGGCCATGGGAAATGGTCTTAGCGATTGGAAATGGTCTTAGCCACGGGAAATGGTCTTAGCCATTGGAAATGGTCTTATCCATGGGAAACGGTCTTAGCCATTGGAAATGGTCTTAGCCATGGGAAATGGTCTTAGCCATTGGAAATGGTCTTATCCATGGGAAACGGTCTTAGCCATTGGAAATGGTCTTAGCCATGGGAAATGGTCTTAGCTATGGGAAATGGTCTTAGCTATGGGAAATGGTCTTAGCTATGGGAAATGGTCTTATCCATGGAAAACGGTCTTAGCCATTGGAAATGGTCTTAGCTATGGGAAATGGTCTTAGCTATGGGAAATGGTCTTAGCCATGGGAAATGGTCTTAGCTATGGGAAATGGTCTTAGCCATGGAATACAGTCTTACCCACGGGAAATGGTCTTATCCATGGGAAATGGTCTTAGCCATTGGAAATGGTCTTATCCATGGGAAATGGTCTTAGCCATTGGAAATGGTCTTAGCCATGGGAAACGGTCTTAGCCATTGGAAATGGTCTTAGCTATGGGAAATGGTCTTAGCCATGGGAAATGGTCTTAGCCATGGGAAATGGTCTTAGCCATTGGAAATGGTCTTAGTCATGGGAAACGGTCTTAGTCATGGGAAACGGTCTTAGCCAGGAGAATTGGTCTTGGCCATGGGAAATGGTCTTGGCCATGGGAAATGGTCTTAGCCATGGGAAATGGTCTTAGCCATGGGAATGGTCCTAGCCATGGGAAATGGTCTCAGTCATGAGAAACGGTCTTAGCCATTGGAAATGGTCTTAGTCATGGGAAACGGTCTTAGCCATGGGAAACGGTCTTAGCCATTGGAAATGGTCTTAGCTATGGGAAATGGTCTTAGCCATGGGAAATGGTCTTAGCCATGGGAAATGGTCTTAGCCATTGGAAATGGTCTTAGCCATGGGAAACGGTCTTAGCCATTGGAAATGGTCTTAGCCATGGGAAATGGTCTTAGCCATTGGAAATGGTCTTAGTCATGGGAAACGGTCTTAGCCATGGGAAACGGTCTTAGCCATTGGAAATGGTCTTAGCTATGGGAAATGGTCTTAGCCATGGGAAATGGTCTTAGCCATGGGAAATGGTCTTAGCCATTGGAAATGGTCTTAGCCATGGGAAACGGTCTTAGCCATTGGAAATGGTCTTAGCCATGGGAAATGGTCTTAGCCATGGGAAATCGTCTTATAAGCTGTCTATATGAATGGGTGTCAGGCTATTTAAGGTTGCCTTGTACATACAGACTTTGCTAGTTCGAGATTTAAATTTCTGAAATAAGCCAGCATCGGGAAGCGAACGACAAATATCGCACAGATCTGCATGAGACGCACTCTCTAACCAATGTAGCTAATTGGGTCCATACGAAAGTATTCCCATATAAGCAGTGGCGGCGCCAGGATTTCAGGTTTGGGGGCTAAAGCTCAAAAACCTTCCCTTTTGTCCCCTCCTCGCTGTGATTTGCAGTGATTTTCCCACTTTTTGGGGGGCTGAGCCACAGTTAGGGGGCTAAGCACCCCTAGCCCCCTGGCGCCGCCACTGCATATAAGCCTGTAAACACAGTGTGTATGTCTTACCATATGGGACCACACGTAGGTCATATGCAGCCCATATGGAAATTTTGTCATAATAAGGGCTTCATAATCCTAGATACGACGTTGCCGTTGTGGAAGGGAGTAGTAAGCCTGCTTCAGCCACTCCCCAGTAACCGAGTGAAGTTTACGCATTGCACAGAAACACAACTACCAAAACCAGGTATAAGTTTTCATAAAATTCAGATTTCTTTTTCACACGAAAGTCGTGACAGAAAAATAGTACTGAGCCGCGCAATAACTCATAAAATGACGAAATCCCAGACGCAAAGGATGCGCGCTGAACGGAATAGCATCCGAGAGCAGCAGACTATTTGGACCCGGAAGAATTAGCCAGATTCAAATAACAAATACAGTACACACACGACTCTGGGAACAACAGGTGATGTGGATAATTAAAAACAACATGCACAAGAATGAGATCCATACAAAACTAATCGTTCATATACAGATGCAGAATTGCAGACCAGCCGAATAAACGAGAAAATAAAAGCGGATGGCAGAATAAAAGCGAAATATGCGTCAAGGTTGTGCAAAATATGCATGCGTCAAGGTTGTGCGAATGAAACGTTGCAAATATTAGCGTTTCTTGGTACTGATTGGTGTGCACCGCGAGAGGCGCTATATAAATTGGTAGATATTATACAATACATATGGACCACTGAAAGCACCGGAGTAAAACAGCCAGCAAAGAAACAAACAGGATTAAAGCAGGAAGTATTAATTTAAAATCGAGGTTTATGCCAAATTCTAGTAAAACAACTTTGGACTCGAGCATATCAATCTACTTCATTTCTGCAATAGGTTCTGCTCTCACATTCTGTTATTATTATTAGCAGTAAACGAGTATTAGCAGTAGTATTAGTACTATAACTATCATTACTATTGTGATTATAATAATAATAATAATAATAATAATAATAATTATTATTATTATTATTATTATTATAATAATAATCAGTAGTAGTAGTAGTAGTAGCAGTAGCAGTAGCAGTAGCAGCAGCAGCAGCAGCAGCAACAGCAGCAACAGCAGCTGTAGCAGTAGCAGTAGTAGTAGCATTACTGTTTGTAGGTAAAAGCAATCAAAGAGAGCGCCTGCTGATGCGCTCATGTAGAAAACGAGTCGCAGACAAAAAACTATAAGACAATAACTTTCATCCAATCAGTTAATGCAACATCTAATCTAATCGGGCGATCACTGGCTTCCTCTACGCTCCTCATGCTCGCCCGCTCCAATCCCACTCTCGCAAGGCGACATAAAACGTCACCCCATACTCATAACTTAACACCAAGGAAGTGCTAAAAGCATAAGGTGTTGCCTCGCACAGCAGAAGGGCATGTCAGAAAAACGCCTTTGAATAAAGCGCATGCATGCATGCAGGATTTTATTTATGGCCTCACAGAAGAACGACTTGCCAGAAAACCCTTTTGAAGCAATAAGTATATATACATACACACACACACACACACACACACACACACACACACACACAGTAGACAGAAATATACATACATATACATACATACATATATACATACATACATACATATGTATGCATGTATGTAAATAGTTACATACCTACATACATAAAAATCCTTACATACTTACATTAAAGACAGACAAGTACATTCGGTATTTCCAAACTGTGCATACTCGTCTAATACAGAACACGCAAGCCATCCATATAAAAACGAGAATAAACTCCGAGCACTGAAAGCAGCTGATAACGACCAGAGCAGGCGTAGCAGAAACCGGAATAAAATCCGACTCAATGGACCGACCTGTATAATTGAATGGCTTGCGCATATTGCCATCTCCTCCGGCCCCATACTGGTGGACCGAATCGCCGTCCGAATCGCCGTCGCGGTAATCACCGCCTTCGTAACTGTCCGAATCTGCAAGAACACAACATTCGCATCAGGCCCGATAAGTTTCAAATGTATATCAGGATAGTAATCTATGTGTATTACAGGCTGTCTGTTCTGTGAGTAGTTAAGATTTATGTCTTCTGGCATTTGTTGTTTCAATTGCATAACATGTAAATGTTCAGCGCAGTGCACTTGTCAGGCATTTCAATAAAGAAAAGATTATTATTATTATTATTATTATTATTATTATTATTATTATTATTATCTATAATCTGGAATTATTCATCAGGCCGGATAAGTTTCAAATGTATATCAGGATGGTAATCTATCATCGGGAATTATGCATCAAGCTTGCAATACGTAATCAACCATCAGGAACTATTCATCACGCCGGAAAGGTTTCCAAAGTCTAATCAAATATCAGGAACTGTGCACTACATAAACGTAACAATTTCGACCAAATATGAAAAAAGAAGGTCAGACTTTCAAGCTAGAGTCTGAGAGGCAACCATGGAAGTGGTGTGTTAGCGACTTCATTTCCTTAGCCTCGGCATATAAGGGTGTGTGACTGTGTGGTCAGGTCTCTTTCTTGCCTCCGATCAGAGGCGCGTTTACAGAGAACGGGGCCCTAGGCGCAAACATTTTTGGGGCCCTTTTGAATTTCGAAGAGTCTACAACTCTGGTGGTGTTTAGCCTATCATGTGCAAAAACCTAAAAGTTGAACTTGAAGCCGTTTTTGTCACACACGACGTTTAAGGTGCCAACAATGAATTTTTCTCGTCCTTAATCTGACCTCATTCTTGGCAGTTTTTTTCAAAAAACAATGTAGTTTTTCTTTTACATTTTCTGAGGCTTTTCGTCATCATATGCAATGTCAAAATCGCTTTCAATACCAAGTTTAAGTTTTACCTTTGTCTCTATTATGATGAAATTTTCTATAACGTTTTGAGCAAAATTGTTAAATAATTCGACAAACATAGTCCTTGATCCTGCAGAGATTTGCTAGTGGCATTTATTCTTTTCAGCATTATTCTTCGTATAAAAAGCGTTGTTGTCAACTTATTTTGATAAAGGAAAATTGATTTATTTATTGATTTCAGCGAATTCCACAATATTGTCATTAGATCTATCTTATTTCGTTTTGCAGCTCCAGAATATTAGCAAAGTTTCGTTGCGTCAGATTGTAATCAATATTGAATACTATTAAAATTTCAATTAGCCTACTTTAACAGTAAGAGTTTTATTTACTGCATGGTTATCAATACTAATAAAAGTTTTGAACACTATAAAATGACGGAATAATCAGACTAAAGCAGGGGTTCTCAATCTTTTCTATGCCCCGCACCCCTGGGAATTGTTTCACCAATGTTTGCACTCCTACAAAAGTAGGCCTATTATCACATCTGAAGACTCATAGGCCTACACGAAATTGTTCTACTGAAACTTTTGCTTACAAGTCTTAGGCTAGCCTTACACTTTTACAATGTTAAGTGGAAATAAACTTCTAATCTCACGGTCTTACCCATGCTTATCCTATGATAGCTAAAAAAATTATAATGTATTATCAATGCATTCTTATAATTCATACTTTCCCTTTTTGTCGCACCCTCTGAAATGACATGTCGCACCCCCTGGGGGTGCGTGCACCCCAGTTTCGAAACCTCTGGACACGTAAGCTTAGGCCTAAACTGCAGCAGACGCCCGTTGCTGCTTGTTGCTAAAAAGTTTTATGTTATTTTACACAAAAATTAATTATTAGCCCAAAAGAACAAAGCAATTATAAATTAGAAAAAATATTCTTTTACAATTACAATAATAATAAAAGTATATTATTCTTTTATGTGAATGCCAAGCTGTAAAGAATATTAAAAAATGAAAATAATTCTAAATTTTAAAATGTTATTTTTTATTATTGAGAAAAAATATTTTAATTCGTTTGGGGGCCCCTCCAAGATTTGGGGGCCCTAGGCGCGCGCCTAGTGCGCCTACTGGTAAACGCGCCTCTGCCTCCGATCTTCCGACCGACAGTGTACGGTCAGTGTACTCATTATATCTGAGTTTGCTAGGGGGCGCTGATCGAGCAGAAATCTTGAAACAAACTTCTTCCCTGGTGGGGATAGAGACCTAGGATAGAAGCCCAGTATTGTATGTAATACAGTAAAACTACTGGAAAATAATCAAAATAACAAATATACAATTAATTTATTGCAACAAAACCGTGTTTAAAAACCTCAAAAATAGCAGGTAATTGTTGCTGTTGTTGTTAGTGTCGTCATTGTTGTTGCTATTGTTGTTGCTATTGTTGTTGCTATTGTTGTTGCTGTTGTTGTTATTGTTGTTGCTATTGTTGTTGCTTTTGGATTTGGAAACTTGCCTGGGTGCCTTCTGTTGTCGTTATCCTCATAATCATCATCATAGTTGTAGAATTCACTTTTATCATCGTCATCATCTTCATCATCATCATAATCGTCATAATCTTCATCATCCTCGTAATCATCGTCGCCATCATCTTCTTCTTCATCATCGTTTTTTCGTGGTCTTTGTAATCACTGACATAATCTGTGCCATCTTCTTGCTTATCTACGAAACAAATCAACATAAACGACGAACGTAATCAATTTTATGAGAAGAAATTAGACGATAAATCTGAAATGCAATAACTGTATGGGATTGATTATACAGTGCCCAGTTTGTAATGTGGAGAGTACGGGTTCAAGACCCTTCTCAGATGGTTACTGTGTAGGGACCTTGAGCAAGTCCTTCACTCATAATTGCTCAGCACCATCGATTGATGCTTGGTCATTAGATAGTGGTGATTCATGAATGCATAATATAATAATAATAATAATAATAATAATAATAATAATAATAATAATAATAATAATAATAATAATAATAATAATAATAATAATAATAATAATAATAATAATAAGAATAGCTTCCGGCATCCGACTAGGCACTGCCTTGTGTGAAAAACACACTTGCAAATGCGGTGTCATAGTAGAAACCATCGGCCATCATGGATTCTCTTTGTAGCAAAGGTCCAGGAAGACAACATCGACATGGCATGCTCAACGATGTTATTTGGCGAGCTTTCACCAGAGCCAAAATACCGGCTATCAAAGAGCCCAATGGCCTCTCCAGATCAGACGGCAAAAAGGCCTGACGGAGTCACCATCATACCTTGGCACAGAGGTCGTTGCTTGTAGACCCTGGGAGTCGACACCAATAAGTCGACCCCAGTCGACTTGGGCATCCCAAGTCGAGTCGAGTCGTTTCTGCTTAGCGCAACTGACCCCCAAGTCGAATTTGTACAGAAAAGTGACCTCAAGTTGTTTTCTACACAAGTCGACTTAAACCGACTTGGGACACAAACAAATCTAAATTTATCTCGCCACACTAAAGATCGTGAAGCCACGATGAAGTTTAAGTATATATTGTATACTGTTTTTAGTGTGAACAAACGTTTTTAAGACCTATTGTGTGTTAGGGTTGTGTCATGACAATACACCTGTATATATCAATCAATCAATCAATCAAAACTCTTTTATTGAAGCCATGTCAAATAAAAATCACATAACATTTAACATAAAATATCAGGATTGGCCGCAAGAGGAGTCCCAAAAGGGATCAAGATCCCGCTAACTATATAGGGACACCTAAAACAACATTTCAGAAATTTGAATTAGTGATAGCTAAATCCTTGACAAACAGTGCAACATCAAGTTTCATACAGTAATGCAAACAGTATAGTACATAGTACTGCAGTAGGCTACATGATAAACACAATTCAAAACAGTATGAAAATAAAGAAAAAAAAACCCAAAACCTTAACTAACAGTGAAAAAGAATATCCGGCAGGGTAGGTTATAGCTAATTTCCATTAATCAGGAAGGCATGCAGCATTTTTTAAATTGTCGTAGGTGCGGGGCACAACGTATGTGAGAGGGAAGCATGTTCCAGGTTGTGGAGCCAACAGATTTTATGGAAAATAAGCGAGTATTGGTGTGTGCATATTAAATGGGGCGATAAGAGTTAAAGTTTCTGGTGTAGTGAGTATGAACATCGGATCCTAGATGAAAAATCCCTTAAAACATGTATAAACATGATCTAGTTGATATGTGTATAAACATGATCTAGTTGAAAAGGCGGTCAGCGCCGCTTGTCTTATGTAGGCTAGGCCTAAACATTGACTGAATATAGCTCGTACTGAGCACGTGCTAATATCGCGGGAAAGGTTAGAAATTGCTGATTACAGTCGATTTGAATAATGCAGTTGTCTTAATGCAGTAGATAGAGCTGTATAGGCCTATTGAGAGTGAAGTGTTAAGAAATATAGTTGATTAATATTGACGATGCACACTGAATAGAAGTGTTGAAGATAAAAGTTGATTTTCATCTAATTTGAAAGAGTAAGAAGAAATATTCAAAAACGCAGAACGGTACTGCGATATTATTTTGTATTATCGACGCGTTTGCCCGTCCTAAGACGGTTAAAAACAATTTGAAAATGTTAAGAGATGCGTCTTTTCGTGCTATGATCGACATAAGTCTTCTCCCTTCGTGCCTGCCTGCCTGCCTCCCTTCCTCCCCTCCTCCCTCCCTACATCCTCTGTCAGCCCTTCCTCCCCCGTACTTCTCTGCCGTCCGTCCCGGCCGTCCGTACCTTCATTCGCTTTCTTCAACGTCCGTCCCCGTCCGTCCGTCCTCCGTCCGTCCGTCCCCAGTATTAAACTGTGTCATTATAACACGCCATTCAGTGCAACCAGTCCGCGGTCCGCTGCAGATTCTTCTTTTAGTCCATTAAAGCATTACAAAATTGTTCAAGAACAAACACAAACAGCTTAAAATAGGCCTAATAAGCAATTTTATTCATAAGGTGTTGAGATCTCATTACTCATCAGTATAAGTAACTAATGCTTGCCATGATATTTTTGTATTATTAGCCGTACGTAATCGTAATTACCATCTCAGAAGTCGACTTTAAGTCGGAAGTTGGTTGTTTTTCTGCCAAGTCGGGTCAAGTCGTTTTGACTCCAAGTTGTCGACTTCAAGTCGACCTCAAGTCACTTTAGGGTCAAGTGGGGTCAGATTGGGTGACCAAAGTGACTCCCAGGTCTAGTTGCTTGGCATGGGATGTCACGGTGCCAGATACTTTCGCTGCATCCTACGAACATATAACATCGCAAATCGCAGGTGCGGCAGCGGAAAAGGCAGCTCGCAACAAGGAAACCAAGTATGCTGCTATCACACAATCACATCATTTCGTCCCTGTTGCAGTCGAAACTGCAGGAAGCTGGCACACAGAATCACTGCAGTTTGTCCAAGAACTAGGACGCAAGATCTCAGCAGCGACAGGCGACCAGCGTGAGACTAGTCATCTTCTACAACGCTTATCAGTCGCCCTACAAATTGGAAACGCTCTATCTGTTTTAGGCACCACAGATTGCAACAACAGTAGCCCAGGACTGATCGAAGGCTTCTAAATATTGAAAACAGTTACTTTTAATCAGTCTGTACATAAGTTTGTTGGCTTTATAATAATAATAATAATAATAATATTAATAATAATTTCGATTTATCCAACTCCGCATTTTACTTCTCTGGAGCACTTTTAAATACCAAGGATCACGTGTAACTTGGGCAAAAGAAAGAAAGAAGGAAAATAGTAATAATAATAATAACTTGGTTGCATTCAAAGGCACCTTTCCTACAAACCCCAAAGACGAGAGAGGCCTGAACCTCCAGACACATTTCCTGGTAAAAAAAATAATGATTAATAATAATAATAATAATAATAATAATAATAATAATAATAATAATAATAATAATAATAATAATAATAATAATGATCATGACACTGTTTGTGCCAAAACATTTACGTATGATGCCTGCATGTAACTAAGCACGCACTCATGTACTCACATGGTCATCCATTGGACGCGTGTTGAAAACTGACAGCTACGAACAATGAATGATATACTAGTAACAATGCTAACCCTGACTGGTTTTGGTATATTTAAAATCAGAAGCGACTGTTGTGTGCAGCAAGGAATCTGGTAAAGTTTCTTCTTCATCTTTCGTAATCGTCATCACACCCTCGGAGGTTTTCCGCTGTCTCCCCAGTTCCACCGGACTCTCGGAACCCGCCGGAAGCATCCGACTCGTCCACCTGGAACCAGCAGTTGTCACAGCATCCCGTAGTTCAACAGCAGTTCTAGGTCTTGGTCTTATGGTCCACGACTGCTGGGCGACATCCCCAGACTGGGGCGAGCGAATGGTGGCAACGGATACGGCCCCGCTACCCCGGAACGACGTAACGGGGACCTGTGCGGCATTTGACAACAGTCTATGTTGTTCGTCATGCAACGTTGTCGTTGTTGCCGGTGTTGTCGGACCGGGGTCAGTTGTCCTCCATCTCGACGTCCGCCTCCGGTTGCCTAAGGCAGATGTGGAGTTCTGGTATGCAAGCGGAAAGCTGGAATTGTACTGCTCTGGAAAGACTACGCCATCTGTTATGTCTACAACAAATCAGGAAATATTCGTCAGATTATTATTTATTTAACAGTTTCTTTGAACTTTCTGGGATTTTAATCTTTCTTTTGGCTTATCGTACTTTCAGGGCATCACAAAATTTTCATCATAGCGACAAACCGGGCAAATAACTGGATTTTCTGCAAGTTTAGTTCAAGCAAATCGATATGTATATCGCTTGACATTGATAAGGCTCTCTATAAGAACCAGGACAACATACTGGTAACTTATGTAGTTGAATGTTTTTCTAGCACTTTTTCAGGAAGCTCTCAAAGTCACTCATAATTTAATCCAGGGGTTCCCAACCTGGGGTGCACATCACCCTCATGGGGTGCAACATTAGAAATTGTTGAGTGTTATAGGATAAGTATGGGTAAGACCGTAAGATTAGAACTTTATTTCCATGCAACATTGAAAGCCTGTAAGACCAAGTTTAATTAAATTTTTCCACATGCAGTACTGTATATATGAGTGTATGCAGGGATGGGCAGTAATTGAAATTACGTAATTGAAATTACTTGAAATTGCGCAATTTGTAATTTGTTAATTTGTGATTCAATTACATTACCCATGTATTTTTAATTTGAAATTACATTTCATGTCCCAAAGTAATTTGTAATTTGTAATTCAATTACATTTTTCCGAGTAATTTGCCCATCCCTGAGTGTATGGCTGCAGTGTATGCCGCTGTATGGCAATGTATACGGTTCAATCTGTGGTTCACAAGTAATAATTTCATGTATGCGTCTTCAAATGTAATAATACTTTTGTAGGAGTGCAAACAGTGGTCAGTGATTTCCCAGGGGTATGGGGCATAGAAAAGGTTGGGAACCTCTGACCCAATCTGAACCTATAAAGTTCTACCGTGGGACATGCATGGCTGGGTTTGGAGCGCCTCTGAGTAGGTCTCTTGAAGAGACGCTATATAAATTCTCGGAATGAATGAATGAATGAATGGAATCCGATGAATAAACAGCCCGAGATAGCGTATCCATTCAGCTGTGGTCTGTAGTTGATTCTTCAATATCCACAATGATCGCGATACCAAAAACGCGACAGATATCGCAAGCACGTCCATGCCACTGTGGTCAGCGCTTCAACTATGACGACGACGATGATGATGAAGAGACTGAGATAGGTATCTATTCGGCGACTGGTCTGCAGCAGTCGATGCTTTGCCAGTGCGTGGGTCGCGTGTCTGATTGATGTGAATCGATCTTTGCTTTAAAGGCGCAGCCGAGCATTAAGCGCCTCGTGACTGGCGGCCGTGATGCTCAATGGATTCGATAGAGCCGCGTTATGGATGTCAGTTCAAATAACTTACAGGCACGACAATGCCGCCGAACCTAAGAGACTGGAAAAGCTCTCTTCATGGATGGCGCTTCCCAGAACTGACACACTGCACGATGGATGATGACCGGATCTTCCAGCACGGATAAGAATTACTGTATACTGGAAGCGGAAAGGCTCGCAAGCTCCAAGAACTGCAGTGTTAGCAGTCGTAAACGAACACGTACGCACGCACGCACGCACGCACGCACGCACACACACACACACACACACACACACCCACACCACACACACCCACAAGAGCTTCCTTCATAAAGATTGGGATGTAAAGCCAATTAACCTCTGAGTATGGAACATCAACTGACTGCTCTGAAGTATTGTTTGTAAAGGTGTTGATTTAACTTGTTATCTGAACATTGTTAGCTAATTGCTGAAATGATTGTACTTAATTAACTTTAGATCACTTTGGTCAACAGGCAGCTTTACTGTAGGGCAGTCGAACAGGCAATACATACTGTGCATCTATAGATACCGACTTAATTGGGCATTTAACGAGGCTCGAACCAATAACACCATTCCAAGTACTCAAATGTAACACTCGGAGACAATCAAATCGGAATTTACATAATACCCTTCAAGATCTCTCTCAGAGGGGCTCCCGACCCAGAATAGTCTTGACCTCACTAAATCGAGCAGTTTAATCCACCAGGCCCGGCCGGTGTTAACACCTCGAAACGTAGCCACACCTGGAAACCACTATACTAGCCTTCCAAAACGAGAGTTAGTGGAAAAATATCTGAAGCCAGATGGTTTGTAACGGGACACGTCACCTATACGTGAAGTCTATAAATCTATAATCAGTCTATAAATTGACTGCCTGAATGTATGCGTTTTGCTAGAGTTGATTGTTATTACTAGAGTCTGACTGCTATAATTTGGTTGTGTAAAATTTAATTTATATAACATGCCCAAGAATATACCATGCAGCTAGGTGCGTCGTTTGTAAAACTTTATATAACCCGCGTGTTATATACGCGAAAATAAGGTACTAGAGGTAATATACGAGTAAGGGCTCCTCTGCCTCCTTTCTCTAGCTCCTCCACTCCTAATCGTAGGCCTACTCTGGTTTTCTCTCTGGTTTCCGGATCTTAACTAAACATCTCTAGACAACCCATCTGACTTGACGCAGCGCTCGTGAATAAGCTGCTTGCCTGCGCTTAGCTTTAGAGTAGTGTTTTAGAAATAAGGAGTTTAGAATATACGATCGAACAGAAAAGCATGGCATCCACTTATGGATACGTATTTGCCCTTCTAGAAAAGAGAAGCCCTAGAATATTCTACGAAAGATGATACCAGACGTCCAAGCATTTCTATATGCTAAAGCAGCTAAACTAAACAAACAGACCAAAGACATCTGAAAGGGGAGAGCGTGGAAAACAGCGGTATCAGGTTAAAATCGAGTTAAGAACACAAGACCACATTTAATTTTATTAGATTTCCCTTTGCACTTTGTTTGATCACCTATTCACATATTCACTTATTCACCGATTCACGCTAATGTGCAGTGAAAGGTAACAGAATATGGCTGTCTTTTCTCGGATTTGCTAAATTTTTAACTTTACCACCCTCTGTTTTTCCATGTACCTCTGGGAAAACAGGTCCGACCCACAAAGCATGGATATAATTCACTTATAATAGGCCTACGACCAGTGTTTTAGTTGTCGGGGGGTTGGGGGTTCAACCCCCAGTTCTTTTTCTAACCCCCTCAGCTAAGTAACTGAAAAGATGCTGGGGGGTCAGGTCTTGACCCCCCCGGCTGTATCTCTGTCATCAAGTACAAAAGAATATATAGCCCAGTTCCTTTACTTTTAAGTAAATTAGTTACTTATTTACTGATATGGTTTGTGGCTGAGAGCGGAGAACCAGTCTACAGAATTAAGATGAAAGCCAATTTCTGTAACACGTTTATTTCCTTTTCCTCTAATATATATAAGTAAATGCTATAGTTCGAGCACATGGTCAAGGCTAGCTAGTGCTCAAACCAACTAAATATTCGTTGTTCGATTCCAGTTTCTCGCCAAGAACAATTTTAGAAAATGAGGTTATTAGCGTTTGGATTTGAGAGACTAAAGCGGAAGATCAGTGAGAATGGTGACGATGAACGCGAGATAGAATTAAAAATGCCTATAGTCCCTCTACTCCGATAAACCCAGCGAAACAGTCGAAACCAGTCACAGCATGTCAAACTTTCTAACAATGGTAAAGCAGGCAGAACCTTGGGGAATTTTTTTGCCAGTTTCGACAGTGAAAGACGTTATAAAAGTGTTACACTATTCAGGGAGCTAATGATGAGGAGATATTTAAGAGCTTAAGAAACCAGTTTTCCAATCTTTGTATGACAATTTGGAGCAGAGATTTCCATCCACTGATTTTCTAGACGCTGCTAATTTCTTAAATAAAACTGCATGGCCAAAGGACCCTCTGCAAAGGGCATTGTTCGAAGACAGACATATTGCATTATTGTGCAGAGTTTGGAATGAGTTATTCTGACGCAGCTGATTCTATGCTTAAAAAGAGTGATGGTTTATTGCTTGGGCAAAAATTACAGACACTTATTATTACTTTGTTGGAAGTTCTACCTGTTTCATCTGCTGAGTGTGAAAGAGGATTCAGTCACTGAGTCAGATGAATCTATGTCACACTAGTGGAAGAAACAGGCTTCTGGTGAGTTCAGTGAATGATCAGTTGATGATTTTCATCAATGGTCCACCTCTTACTGCATGGAATGTATAACAATATGTTATTTCTTGGCTTAAAGCTGGCAGACATGGTGCTTTGGACAAAGCCATTGGGTTACCAAAGAAAAAAGAAGTTACAAAACATAGTTCAAAATTATTTTTGTAAACTACCGGCTATAGTGTAGGAATTCTATGCATTATGTTTTATGTTATTGAATTACCCCGGTACTTTCCAAAAACTTGGTGTTTGGTCTATGTGATCATGCAT
Organism: Aporrectodea caliginosa; assembly: GCA_020284085.1. NCBI lineage: Eukaryota > Metazoa > Annelida > Clitellata > Crassiclitellata > Lumbricidae > Aporrectodea > Aporrectodea caliginosa. Next base: position 14,732 of record JACEVL010002213.1, read on the forward strand.
GGGCGTATTTAGGGGTGGTTTTACAGGTTTAAACCCCACCCCCGAAATAAATGCATTATGTTATTGAAAACTAAAAATGTAGAAAAATATGACCATTTCCAATGGAAAACCTCGAAAACTTAAAACGCCTCTGAAATTTTTCCTGGCTACGCCCCTATGATCTAATTCGTTTCTTATGTCGCCTAGATAAATTTAAAGAAGAAACTAAGATATCTCATGAGTCGTCAGTTGTTGCATATTAACAACATTAAAATTTAATTTAGACCTGTGATCGTGTACTTTGGAAACCTGCAAATTTTCGACCCCCCAGTTATTTTTTGACAACTAAAACACTGCTCTACGACACCTTACAACATGATCACTTCTGAGTAGGTTACTTTTAAGGGCGCTATATAAATTCTCGGAAAGAATGAATGAATGAATAACATGAGCTAACTCCTACAGGCACTACTTATTACAATAAACTGAAGAGAATCTTGTGCTAAACAAGACTTGAGCTGCATTGCATGCAGATGTCTATCTTTTCCATTTCCATGTGTCTCACCTCAATCGCCACAGACGGTATACTTACGGATTCGGCGCCGGTTTTAGTGCTTTCATCTCAAGTATCATTGATCATCGCACTTATACATCAAATACAAATGCCCATTAAACAGTACATTTGATCTTCTAATACTGGGCGTGTCTTTCAGTTCCCAGAATTTGTTCATCTGGCCAAGTGGTAAAAATACCTACATGTATACAAAACGTCCGATTTACTAGGGAAGATGCCCCTGCACTTGATTCTGCACAAGATCAGAGACAGGGATAGGTACTATTCCAGTTAAATAAAATATTAACCTGTATGCGATTCTTAAACATAAAAACGAGAACGCAACACAGAGATAGGTACTATTCCAGTGAAATAAAATATTAACTTGTACGCTAGTCCTGAAAATAAAAATGAGAACACGACACAGTGTTCATACATTCTTACCCCGACTCATCTGATCCTCCACCTTCCAATTCCTGACCTAAACGACACCCACATTAACAGCTACTCTGCCTCCTCTGGCAACGTGACTCGGACCTCCTTCTGACTACACTTTGGACAACCCCTCTGACTCGATGCCGCACTCGTGAATAAGCCGGTGCCCTGCGCTTGGCTTTTCAGTTAAATAATTGAAAGAGTACTATATTCAAAGGAAGACTGAACGTCCAAGAGGAAGGTTTAATGCACGAAAAATCCCAATAAGCTCGTAATGATGTGCGGCAGAGAGAGGCCCGTGTAAATCTCCGACGGCGCCAGAGCAAAGTGATCGGGAGCAACCGGGATGACTCAGAGCCGGAACTCGAAGCCCCTTTGATGTATGCCGCGGCAGTGCCGACCATCGCAGACCGTCCAATTAGGAGGATCTTGAGACGAATCCGTTCCTCAATAGGAAGCCAGCGCAGCCTTTCCTGCATATAATTATGCTGATAAATCTCAGGGGCATTTTGACTGATTGACCAACGCCGCAAAGTTATTGAACTTGCTCAAGGTCCCTACGCGGACGGCTTGAGGTGGATTCGAACCTGCAACCCTCCGGCTGCAAGGCACCGAACATACCCCTACACCATCGCGCCCCACAATACAACAATACAGTATAATACAATACAACACAGTCCAGTTCAAAACAGCACAATATATTACCACACTGGACAGATCAGTAAAGTACCATACAATACAATAGACTCAAGTACCACACAAACCAGTATAATCCAATAAAAAACAATCCAGTACAATATAATCCAATAAAAATCTGATACAATACAATCCAGTACAATACACCAAAATCCAATCCAATCCAATACAACACAATACATGATTTCCTGCACACCAGGGTGAGAATTGTTGGGGGTTTGGGAGGTTCAACCCCCCAGTCCTTCTTAGCATCCCATAGTAAAGTCTACATTTCACGCCCTAACTGCACATAAATCAACGTTTAACAACCCCCACCCCCAGTTATTTTTTTACAATTCCCATTACTGCTGCACACTTCCATCTACGGACAGCAGTTGCCATAGCACGGTCCGTACACGGGGACCTAAAATGGCGTGACGCCCATTCAAATGGGCAGCGGTGGTGAAGGATCTCACCCGATCAATTCATTTAAAAATGATAGTGGTCGAGGTCATACGGTCGCTCACTATAGTACGGTCCCTACACGGGTACCTTAAATGGCATGGCGGCCATTCCAACGGGCGAGCTGTGAGCCTGTGGTGAAGGATCTCACCCGATCAATTCATTGAAAAATGAGCAGGATGGAGGCCATTATACGGTCGCTATATATAAAAACGTGTACACTAGGGTGTGTCTAAATATTGAAGTTTCAAAATTAATATCGGCCAGTTTGTTTTTGTGTTCCACTTTGAAAAACATTGTCATTTGCCAAATTAGATGAAAATCGGAAAAGATTTAGAACTTGCTCAAAGCCCCGGAAAAATTATCACTTAGAGACCAACGTGATACATTGCAATTTTCAAACATAAAACACAACCTTCAGCACTTAAACATAAGATATAAGGCAAAATCAAAGGAAATACTGTCAGTTATTTGTCATTTACTTATTCCCTTTAGTGCTGTTGGGAATTTGTTTCGATGGTACTCGACCATTTGCAGAGCAAAACTGTTTCTCTTCCTCGTTTCTGACAAGGGTTTCACTGAAGGACTGTATGAGAGCCATTCCTTTCTGCGCCAAATCGTTCGTCACTCTTAGGGCGGATATTATGTCTTTCGTCTCACTGTATGATTGCTCAGACTCTCATTGTTGCGGGTCTCGATCAAGAAAAGAGTCATCCATCCAATCCGAGGATCTGGAATATTTTGGTGGTTGAAGTGGTAAAGAAGTCGGGTACGGTAGTGCTTTTGTAGGTGGATTATGTATCGGAGGAAGACTCTTTGGAGGTTCATCAGATCCCTGATTGCTGCTCATGCTGTAGATCATGCGCTGCTTTTAGTCGACGTCAAAACGGCTGAGGCCAACCAGGGTCTCCGACAAATACCAAAGGTGTCTGGAAAATGCTGTTAGGGCGACTGGTGAGACTTTTTTCAGTTTCTTGTCTTGGTAAGTATGGATTGAATTTAAGAATTCCAGATCGTTCTTTGGGTGAGGTACAGGTGAACTTCATGCAAGTTGTTGTCACAAAAAGTGACACTCAAAGTAAATGATTCAACACCTTTTGAGAGTAGGATTCTCGAGATGACCCCTCTGTGCTCTGTCGTTGTTGAATGGGAAATTGATCTCTGAAAAGCCACATCCTGATCGCATAGATCGCACGTGCTATTCAACGCACGCGGTGAAATTCCTCTGGGCACCTGAACTTTAATTTTGTGTGTGTGAACTAATAGCTCTAGTAGCTCTTTGTAGTCGTCTCTGTGATATTCAGTACTCAGTTGCTGCAATGCAAACGTTTCCAGCTTGATGAATACGCTGCCATTACAACCCGTTTTACTTGCCATTGTCTCAAAACACATGGCCACGATTCTGTCTTCCAATCCCAACTTCTGATCTCGGCCAAACATGCATCTGAAATGACGGCAGCTGTCCCAGAATGGAGTTTGGGAATGGCTAATAGCTTGGTCACATCCTTGCCAGATACCATTATTGGAAGGCGATCAACACACTCTCATCCTGTCCCTGTAACATCTGGCATGATCATGCCTTCCCAGTGAAGACTAAGAGGAATCTTCGGATCGAAGGATTCGCTATTCTCTGCTGCTAGGGCTGCACGGTTATCTTTCCTAGCTCGATGGATCGCTCTGCAAGTGCTGCTCTTCTTGCCAGCTCTCTCTCTCTTCTTGCTTTGAAAGTTTGACATCAATGCCTGCCATGGAACCATGTAGTCCTTTCTCTCGCTGTGCTTTAAAAAACTGCCGAATCTCTTCTATCTTAATTATTGTCATGGCATCTTTATGAGCAATGTTAAAGAGGTCCTGCAGGGAATCCTTGAAAGAATCCCGTTTTCCCTTCAGTTTCTGACTTCCTCCAAATATTTTTTGGAGGTTTCGCCATTCCTAATGAAGATGTCGTAGCTGATCCCAAACATGATTCTTAGCCCTCGTTTGAATCCGTGCTCTTTCCCAAATTGGAAGTACCATAGCTACCGTTTCTTTCACGCTGTCATCCAGACTCTGATTTCTTAGTGTATGGAAATTGAGCACAACCTTGAGAACCTCTCCTCGTGTAGGTAGTTTCGCATAACCGAAGTGATCTTCGGTACTGCCTATCAACCCAATCTCAGCCTTTTTTCTTGTCTCACCTGCGATATGAAGCATTAATGAAAACCACAATTACCCGCCATTTACAGCACGAGACCAGTGACATAAACAATACAAGATCAGGTACGTCATCATCATGAACATTTTGTATTGTATTGTATTTTCGTTTATTCAAAACTGGCTGTCATAACGCAGCCATCGACAAAAGTGCGTAACTTATGGTTATTATAAAGGAGCTAAGACTAATTATAGATATGGATAATGTTCATATCTATACTGGATAAATGTATTGGATTGTTGTACACTATAACAAAAATTATGGAATGTAAGACCACACAGGGCAGCTAGTAAGTGTTTTTGTGTAGCATGCGCGGGAGAAAGTTCTCGCTGTCCTTTGCTGGAATGACGAAAGGGTGGGGCCTAGGTCGGAGGTCATATCGACTTGTCGGTCGCTCCAGGCACATTCGACGTAAAGACATGTCCGGGGTCATTTATGTGTGGCGTTGAACAACACGTCATCAGCTCGGCTGCGGCCAGGCCATCGACAGTCGAGGCATCCCCCCGGCAGAAACCCTGCACTTCTCAGTCGCTGAGTGAAACGCTCCAGGCGATCTCGGTCTCCTGCTCCCATGTACCCCAACCAGGCTGGAGACGCATACATCATTCTCGCCATCGTGGTAGCACGCGTCACCACGTTGTTGGGACTGGCCACAAAGAAGGGGCCGAAGGCTGGCATGTATTGAAATCGTATATAGAATGCCTATAATCATAATGCAACCGGGTTCCTACAATTTCGGTCGCCTTGAGCAAGTCCTAAATGCTCACCTATCAGGCTATAATTTCGGATATGGAGTTCATACATCAATTGGCATGATAAATTGACCTGGCCGATAAAAAATCTTTGAGTTGAAAATTTCACATGTACCTTAAAAACACCCTAGTGTACACTTACATTTATCAATCAGCAAATGTCATATTAAACTTCAGTAAACAATTGCAGTTTGTTTACAGGAATTTCTGGATGGTATTGGATTGCGAGCTTTTATGTACGGAAAGGATTAACCCGATAGTCTGCTGTAACATTAACACAGACGTTAAACTCCTGCTTGCGGTCAACCATAACTCACAACATGTGCTCAGAGGCCTCTTTCCTCCGACCGTATGTAGGCCTTATGCTCT
>JACEVL010002214.1:0-20355 GCA_020284085.1 Aporrectodea caliginosa
CGGAAGATTCGCCCCCGGCTTAATAGACATGCAAACACATTTGTTGAATTGTAAAAGAAGTTTTATTTGAAGTTCATTGTCTAGAACGTTTTATTTGAAGTTTATTGTCTAGAATGCCATGTCATTTCAATTGCATAGAATTGAAAGTTGTATGCAATCCTTGGTTCGGTTGTTTGTTCTATATATGCAAGAGAGCTTTTGTTTGAAGAATGTGTGGGTTGTGTTGATTTAGAGTTTAGAGGTTCAGGATCAGCATCGAACCAACAACAACGTCGAAGGGTGGAACAGAAGCTTTAAGGAAAGCTGTGGCACTGCCTCTCCTAACATTTATCGCTTCATTGAATGCTTGAGGAGACAACAAGGATTGCACAATTATGATGTTGTGCAATTGATTGCAGGAGGTCAGATAGCTGCAAAGAATAAGAAGTATGAGTCTATTTCGAAGAGACTAAAAATCATTGCGGATGATGCCGACAACCGCACCAATATGGAGAATTTACAAGGGATTGCTTACAACTTTGAATTCTAGGCAATTGAAATGACTTGGCATTCTAGACAATAAACTTCTAGACTATACGATAGACAATAAACTAGATATTAAACTTCAAAATAAACATTCTAGACTAGAGAATAAACTTCAAATAAAACGTTCTATAGACAATAACATTCAAATTAAACTGCTTTTACAATTCAACAAATGTGTTTGCATGTCTATTAAGCCGGGGGCGAATCATCCGGGGGCGAATCATCCGGGGGCGAATCATCCGGGGGCGAATCTTCCGGGGGCGAATTGTCCGGGGCGAATTGTCCGGGAACCCAATTGTTCGGATGGTTCAAGTATATTAATCTGGATAACTAATGAACAAATGAGGGTAAACCCGCAGTTTAGGTTGGTAAATTATTTCATATCGTCAAATTAAAATGGAAGCTGGATTAAAGAAAAATTTGTTTCACTAACTCGAAGTGGGATTGATGAAACCATTTCTGTCTTTAAATAGAAGTTGGATTGGTGGAAATAATTTTTATCGGAAATAGAAGCTGGATTGATTAAACTAAGTTTCTGATGCAATAGAAGCTGGATTGAAGAAAATAATTGTTTCCGTAAGTAGAAGTTGGACCCATGAGAATAGTTCTTTTTGCCTAAATAAAAGTTCCATTGATGAAAAGATTTTTTTTGGTTAAATAGAAGTTGGGTAATTTTTTGCATTAAATGGAAGCTGGATTGATTAAATAAATTCTTCGTGAAATGGAAGCGGGATTGATGATAGTTATCATGGACATAAGTAGACTGCTTACTTACCAACGTGAAGTGCGACATTGAAGATAATATTCAAATAATTTACCAACCTAAACTACGGGATAACCAAAGTGACATCAGAACACGGCTAAAACTTACAAGTTTAGTATTATTAGATCTAATAAAAGTAAAGACCAGCGGTAGATGGTAGAAGAAATCCACGTCGGCTCTGGGCGGCGATTGCGGACGTCCTTGGCCGCTCTACAGCCTCCACCTCTCCACCTGAGACTCCGTTCACGGCAGACGATTACCTCAACTTTATACAGGCTAAGATTGATTCTACTCGCAAATCCACGGAAAACTCCCCTCCTCCTGTCTTCTCCTCCACTGCAGCTGTTCTCTCTTCGTGGAAGCCTCTTCAACCTGATGTCATCCGTCAACTCATAATGGACTCTTCTTCGAAGTCATGCGAACTTGACTTACTTCCTCCATTCTTAGTTAAGGAATTTTTAGATGAACTTGTTCCATTTTTGGTAATACTATGTAACTCTTCGCTGGCCCAGGGCTACGTACCTGCATTGCATAAAAGGGCTGTGGTTTTCCCTTCCATCAAGCGACAAGGTCTTGACCCTGGCTCCCCTTCAAATTACCGCCCTATCTCAAACTTGTCTTTCCTCTCGAAGCTTCTTGAGAAATGTGTGTCTGTGCAACTGGTCCACTACCTTGACCTACACTCTCTAATGCCTCCTCTTCAATCTGGATTTAGGAAATTTCACTCGACGGAATCTCTTATGGTGAGTCTTCTGGCTGATGTATTTCATGCCGTTGATCGTGGCCATGTCACTCTACTTTCCCTCTATGACATTAGTGCCGCTTTCGACACTGTTGATCACACCATCCTTCTTGACCGGCTGTCTAACTCATTTGGGATTACAGATTCTGCTCTTCTCTGGTTCCGCTCATTCCTTACTGATCGCTCTGTCTCTGTAGTTTTTGGTTCCACCCGCTCTGCTTGGGTCCCCCTCTCTTACGGCTTACCTCAGGGCTCGGTTCTTGCTCCCCTTCTGTTTGTCCTGTATACTTCGGATCTGGCTGGGGTCCTTGGTCCACTAGGTGTCCTATCCCACCAATATGCTGATGACACGCAGGCTTACCTTCATGGACCTGCAGACACAGCTGCTGTTATGGTTGAGCGTATTCTAGAGGCTTCAGCTGCTCTTGACCGATGGTTATCCTCAAATCAGAGAATGGAACAGTCTCCCAGCTACAATCCGTCAATGTTCATCTGTTACCCAATTTAAATCAAAACTAAAAACTCATCTACTCTCATTACACTATGACTAACGCGCTTTCGTGCAAGACTTGTCTTGTTAAAGCGCGCTATAAATGTCTAATTAGACTAATTGTATTGTATTGTATTGTATTGTATCGCCTCCGTCTTAACCAAGACAAGACTCAGTACATCTGGCTCGGTAGCCGTGCCCAGCTTAAGATTAATGCTGACTCCCTTCGTCTTCGGTTTCCAAATATGCACTTCTCTTCCTCTGTCCGTGATCTTGGATTCATTCTCGATCCTGTCCTCTCTCTGTCTGATCACGTCAATAGTGTCTCTCGTTCCTGCTTCTACTGACATGGATCAAGGGTTTCGAATGTCGAATGCAGTAAAATTTGTTCCGAAATTTGATGAATTGGATGTTGAACATTACTTGTTGGCATTTGAAAAAGCAATGCAAATACATAAATTTCCAAAAGATAAATGGACGGGACTCATTCATACTCAGTTAACTGGCAAGGCACAGAAAGTGTTCTCAGAGCTCAGTGTGGAGGAATGTCAAGACTATGACATTCTGAAGCAAGCATTGTTGAGAGCTTATGCTCGTGTTCCGGAATTTTATAGAAAACGGTTCAGAACAATGAAAAAAGGAAATTTGGAGACATATTCAAATTTTGCTTTTCGAATGAGTTTGCCATTTAACAGTTGGATTGAGGGGAAGGTGCTACGAAAGAAGTGGATAAACTCATGGAAGTAGTGAAATTGGAACAATTTGTGAATTGTTTGCCAACAGAACTTCATAGATGGGTAATTGAAAAAAAACCTGGGAGTTTGAGTGAAGCAGCCACATTAGCAGATGAATTTGCTATTTTGTACAAACCATTTAAAGTGGAAACATTTGGAGGATTCAGAGGTGAAACTAAAATGGATTTGAATATGGAAAAAGGAAATTGGGGACACTACTCAAACGCACCGAAATTTGAGAACAAACCGTGGAATTCTGATTGGAGGTCACCTAAAAAGACAAATAAATTGGCTTTTCCTAGAAGTTTGGGATCACCAGCAGCTTGTGGGTTTTGTGGAGGAAAAGGACATGTGGTTTCAAATTGTTGGCATTTGAAAAGTAGAAATGAAAGTAATGGGCAACGAAATTATGAAACTAATCCAAAATCTGTTCAGTTAGTGGGGAATGACAGCTGCTATACTGAAAACTCACAAGGTTCAATGCATGTGCATGATAGTTATAGACCTTTTTGTTCAAATGCATGGTTGTATGGGCATGAAGGTACACGGCGTCAGATAGTCTTGCTAAGGGATTCTGGGTCTTTGCAAACATTGGTCAGCAGGGAAAGATTAGAAAATGATGAGTTTAAAGACACAAAGGAAAATAGGTTGATTCAGGGTGTAGTGGGAGATCCCATTGAAATTCCTTTAGTGGAAATTAACTTGGATTCGGAACGAGTGAAGGGAAAAGTGTTATGTGGCTTAATTGATAAGTTACCTGAAGGAGTAGATGTGCTCATAGGTAATGATATTGCAGATATGGGACCTAGAGACATTTCTGTGGTAACTAGAGCACAAGCAGCATTGGATAGGGTTGTCATGGGGAATAAAGATGCCGTGAACGCTCATGCTAGTACACAGTTGGAAGTAGTGGAAGAGGATTTGGAGTTTTCAGGTGTTAGTGAATTGTTTGACGAGAATGAAGTCATTAAGTCAAACATAGGAGAATTTGTATCTCGAAGTGATTTGATTCAGTTGCAACGTAACGATGTCTCATTGAAGCCATTGTTTGAGTTGGCTCAATCGGATTCGTCAATGAGGGAACAGAGTTACTATGATGTTTCTCATGAGGTGTTGGTAAGACATTGGAAAAATAAGATAGTTCCTGATGGCATTGTGGTAAAACAAATTGTTGTACCTACAGCCTTAAGGACTAAATTACTGCAAGTGGCACATGACATTCCGTCAAGTGGTCATTTGGGAACACAAAAAACCATCGATAGGTTGTTGTTTCATTTTTGGTGGCCTGGTGTGTTCAGGGACGTAAAGGAATATTGTAGGAGTTGTGATGTGTGTCAGAGATTGGGAAAAGGTGCGGTGAAGGTTCGTGCTCCATTGATAAACTTACCAGTGATTTCTAGTCCATTTTCAAGATTGGCTGTAGATGTGGTGGGTCCCTTAAAACCATGTACGAAATCGGGAAATAAGTTTATCTTAACTGTAATGGATTTAGCTACACATTACCCGTTAGCATTTCCTTTGAAAGAGCATTGTGCAACTGAGGTAGCCAAATCACTAATACAGGTGTTTACGATGTTTGGTTTTCCAGAGGAACTGTTGTCTGATTGTGGAACTGAGTTTATGTCGAAAGTAATGCAAGTTTTTTTGAATGAGTGTCAGGTAACGCAGCTCAAAACGTCGCCTTATCACCCGCAGACCAACGGATGTCTGGAGAGGTTTCACAGGACGTTGAAGGACATGTTAAAAGCGGTGGGTGAGAAATTTCAGGGAGACTGGGATGAAATTCTTCCGTGGGTCTTGTTTGCCTATCGAGAGGTGCCGGTTAAAGGTTTGGGATTTTCTGCTTTCGATTTAACGTTTGGAAGAGACGTGAAAGGTCCTTTGCAATTAATTAAGAAAGCATGGTTGCATGATGATTGGGTTAAGGACTTAAAACAGAGAAATTTGATTGATTTTGTGTTAGATTTAAGGGAGAAGATTCGAAATGCAATGGCATTGGTGAATGAAAACGAAGAAATTGAAAAGGAGAAAGCGAAGTATTGGTATGATCAAAAAGCAAAGAAAGTGGTGTTTGAAGTTGGTGAGAAAGTGTTGGTATTATTGCCGCTGATTGGAAAACCATTGCAGGCAAAATATTGTGGTCCATATGTGATAGAGAAAAGGTTGGGTGAAGTGGATTATGTCATTGGAACTCCGGATAGGAGAAAAACTAAACGTGTAGTGCATGTTAATTTGTTGAAAAAATATGTTACACGTGGGTTGGAAACGGATGAGGCAGTGAAGATAAATGTTGTCTTGACAAATCAGGGAAGAGGTGTTGAAAATGAAAAAGTTGTCTTTAATGATGTAATTCTTGATCATTTAGATGTGGAGAAAAGGCAGCAGTTGATGACTCTATTGTGGGAGTTTCAACACGTTTTTGGTGACAAGCCAGGACGTACTTCCTTGATTGAACATCGAATTCAATTACAGGAGGGTGCTCGACCTATTCGGCAAACGCCATACAGGTTAAATCCTGAAAAATTACGGTTGGTGACAACTGAAATTGAGGATTTGTTGAAGGATGGGATCATTGAAGAATCGGAGAGTGCATGGGCTGCTCCGATTATCATGGTTCCCAAACCTGATGGGTCAGGAAGGTTATGCACAGATTTCCGAAAATTGAATATGGTAACTGTGGCGGATCCATTTCCTATGCCAAGGGTGGATACGTTATTGGATAAATTGGGAGGTGCAAAATACATGACAAAATTGGACATGACCAAAGGTTACTGGCAAATTCCAATTGCGAAGGAGGATATTCCGTTGACTGGATTTGTTACTCCGAATGGGCATTTCAGTGGCGCTATATGAGTTTTGGGTTGAGAAATGCACCAGCTACGTTTAGTAGGTTGGTAAGGAAGTTGTTTCAGGGGATGGAATCATTTTGTGATGCATATCTCGATGATGTGATCATTTTTAGTAGAAATTGGGATAATCATTTGATGCATTTGAAGCAAGTGTTGATGAAAGTGTGGAATGCGCATTTGAAGTTGAACTTGAAGAAATGTGTGTTTGCGAATGCTGAGATTGATTTTCTTGGTCATCATTTGGGTTTGAATTCAATTCAACCTAGAACGCAGAAAGTAGAGGCATTATTGAAATTTCCTACTCCTGTGAATAAAAAACAGGTACAATCTTTGTTGGGGTTGGCAGGATATTACAGGAGATATATACCTCATTTTGCTGACATTACGGTTCCTTTGACTGAATTGGTAAAGAAAAATAAGACTTTCTGTTGGAATGTTGATGCTCAAAGGGCTTTTGTCGATCTCAAATCGAGATTGGCGTCTAGACCTATTTTGAGACCACCTGATTATGATAAACAGTTTTGTTTGGCTGTAGACGCTTCTCAAAATTGTGTGGGAGCTTGTCTGTTTCAGATTACTGATGACGTGGAACATCCGATATGTTTTCTGAGTCGGAAACTGAGGATTCATGAGATGCACTATTCGACGATCGAGAAGGAGGCCTTGGCGCTTGTGACAGCTGTGCGAGCGTGCAGCGTCTACTTTGGGTCTTCGCCGGTCTTGGTTTACACAGATCACAGTCCGTTGCAGTTCATAAATACAATGGCAAATTCAAATCAGAAACTACTGCGATGGAGCCTAGAGTTGCAACAGTATACTCTAGACATTAAGCATAAACCGGGAAAAGAGAACTGGATGCCTGATCTTTTGAGTCGTCCGTCGCCTGTGTGATCTTCGAGTGTATTGCTGGGTAGTGTTAGTGTTGGGGATTGAGTGCTGTGTTTTTTGTTTTTGCGTGGTTCATTTTTGTGTTTGGTTTTGTGTTATCGTGTGGTCGAAAACCGATAGGTTTTCTCTCGTAGTGGTTGGGGGGTATGTTGGGAGACCTTCCCAACCGAGACACTGTTAACGGTACTTTGTCCTAGATTGAAGAGACATTCGGGATAAAGCTAAATATATTTAGTATGGAACTGAACTATATATCAAAAGTAGGCGTGATGTTATGCTTACTAGAAATATACGAATATCGTTACTGTAACAGAGACAGAAAATAGGATAGTTGATGAAATATATCCTGTATAGTTAAGAAGGAGTGTTCTCTCCTATTTAAACGAATGTGAAAGAATCGTCGTCGAAGCTTGGCAGTTTTCGTTAGGCCTGTTGCCGTGTGATGTCGAATTCTCAGTAGAACTGACCAAGACTTCCATGTACTAGATAAGTTCTAGTTAACTAGTTAAACTGTTGGTTTCGTGTCCTCTGTGGCCAACCAAGTTGTTTGTTTGATGTTCACCGTTCTCGAGACAAGGAGACGTGAGGATCTGATGTTCTTCGATAAGGTTGTATGTGTGTTACTATTACGGATTTTGTTTTATATTATACATTCTTTTTTACCCTAGAAACGAGTTGTCTTCATTCGTATAGTAGCACCTTACAATGTATGCATGCATACATGTACATGTATATATGTATGGATGCATATTTATACGTATATAAACATGTGTAGGTATGTATTTGTGTATCTTGGATACACAGATCAGTTTCAAAACACACATAATCGTATATTTGTTTATCCAAAAAGTACAAAATGTACGCAATAATATAAAATATCGCTAATTATCGGTTCCTTTGTTAAAAATGATGTAATTTCGAGGTGCATTCACATATATGTACAACTAAATATACCATTCTGTACAGAATTGAATGCTGAATCCATTGGTGTATTACAAGAAATGATATGTGAAACCAAACCCGAAATCCAGGGGGGGGGTGGTAACCACCACCACCACCCCTTGGTAGTCCGTGTCACAAAAAAGCTTGGTAGCCCGAGGGTTAAGTTCTAAATCTAGGACTTTTCAATGTCCTTTAGGTTTTAATTTAAGTCTTGTTAATGACGTTCACTTCTGAAATTAAATTTACTATGAACGAATGGTCGGCGATATGGAAAGAAATACTTGATCGAGTATAAGCTTAGGCCTAATGCTACGCGGACTTAGACATTTTTTTAAATGGGCACTACGTACAGCTACGAGATAGGCCTACGTTAATTTTATGTAGGCCTACTGTGTGGCTACTTCGCCGTTGCTTTGCAACAATTTTGGACAAAATCTAGACCAACTAGTAGGCTATAACAAACTTTTCCAGTGGATTAAAAATATTCTTAAATCAGTAGACGTTATCGAAATTACAGAATAATGATACAGGGAACATTTCAGATAAATTCGTGACTAGGCTACTTCGTGAATATAGGCATAATTATGTTATTATTGGCACTACGAGTAAATTTGGCTCCTTTTAAAGTAAATATTCACCCTCGTGAATGGTTCTTATTGGAATTACTTGCCTTCATGAAATAATCGGCCTACTTATTAAAGCTTATTCCAAATCATCTACGATCCCCTACTACTAGCTGTGGACCAGATGGATTAAATCCACAAATTCGCAAGGCAACAACAGAGGTGCAATAATTAAATTTTCATCTGAAACACGAATATTATTCCATAATTTATAGCCGTGCTTAATTAATATGGAGAAATGAAATTATGGCCGCTTCCTTTGACTTAACCTCGACATACGAAGGCCAATTGCGAATCGTACCTCACAGTATAATCTGTCTGCCTGTCTGCCTCTCCCTCTGCACTGTTAATCATCGTGTTCTTTATAATCATGATGATCGTCAGTAACACCGTCGTTCATTTCATTTTAATCGGTAGATGGCAGAAGTTACATTACCGCTTGTTAATAAAAGCAAGGTTCTCATTTCATCATTGAAGTTTTCAATTGTTCGCCATTTTGATCAGTTTTAAGTAAAAACTCTGACCAGGAACTAACATTTACGCAGGGACGGTAAGAATTTTTGATTTTAGCCCCCTTTCCCAACTTCTCCACTTCTGTTATTTTGTTTTTTCGCTGTTTGTTTTAACGCAAAGCTACATGTGCAGTAAATGTTTGAGTACTTCCCCTTTCAACGCGAAATTTTAATTCTAGGTCACGTTGTTTTCATAAGTAAACCCGTAGTTTAGGTTCAATCAATCAATCAATATACTTTATTGTTCACCATGACAGTTCAAACATAAAGGTAGACAGTCTTGGGTAAACCCGTAGTTTAGGTTGCTAAATTCAACATATTTTATATCGTAAAATTAAAATGGAAGCTGGATTGAGGGAAAAAATTGTTTCGCTAACTCGAAGTGGGATTGATGAAACCATTTCTGTCTTTAAATAGAAGTTGGATTGATCTAAATAATTTCTATCGTAAATAGAAGCTGGATTGATGAAACTAAGTTTCCGATGCAATAGAAGCTGGAATGAGGCAAAAATAATTGTTGCCTTAAGTAGAAGCTTGACCCATGAGAAATGTTCTTTGCCTAAATAAAAATTCCATTGATGAAAAATATTTTTCTGGTTAAATAGAAGTTGGGTCATTTTTTTCATTAAATGGAAGCTGGATTGATTAATAATAATTCTCCATGAAATGGAACCGGGATTGATGATAGTTATGATGGACATCGGTAGAGTGCTTACTTACCAACGTCAAGTACGGCATTGAAGACATTCAAATAATTTAGCAACCTAAACTACGGGATTACCCAGTCTTGTACATTCAGTGACAATGGGTAAACCCAAAAGAACCAAAGGTTCCGATAACAGGGTCACCTAATACAAATAGTCATTAGATAATCATACTTTCCAGTTCATCATCTTATGCTATACAAATACATGTTAACTTTTGAAGGCAAGTTATGAATTCATTACAAGAAGTCCGAAGTTATTCATCCAAGACAAACCAACAAAACAAAACAAACAAAAAGAAATAATAATAATAATAATAATAATAATCTTCGTTTAATATTTTCATTCTGACAATTACGCAGTCCTGATGATTACAAATCAGTATGAACGGATGATCACAAGTTATTACAGGAGTCGAATTTAACTGTATACGGCAGCCATGCAAGGCGCCCATCACGTCCTACATCTCATTTTTACGAACGCGCCATCTCGCGAATGATAGGCTGAGTGGACCTTTGGGAGGGTACGAGAAGCGATCCCGCTACCTACTGCTCTTCATGCCAGTGATGTTACCACTACACTATGGACCCCCCGCAGCATGCAATGCTGATGGAGACACACAATACGCACATGTCCATAACAAACAAGCTCTTTGTGACCTAATTGGAGCCATAAGCTGATTTCTAGGCCTACTTCAATACATAGATGCACCTATAAACTGTTTCCGGTAGCTAGTGCAAAGCAAGGTTGTATTGCAGGCTCTTCTGTTAGTAGTTAAGATTTATCTTCTGTCATTTGTGTTCTTGTGAATTGATTCAATTGCATAGGCCTAATTGTACAATGTAACAGGTTGCGGTTTGTCAACCGGATTGTTTCAATAAACGAAAATATTATTATGGTAATTTATTTTAATGTCTTCAATGCCGTACTTGACGTTGGTAAGTAAACAGTCTACCTATGCCCATGAAAACTACCATCATTTCAGTTTCCATCCCATTACAAAAAATATTTTTCATCAATCCAACTTCTATCTAAGCAAACAATTAGTTTCATCAACCCAGCTTTTGTTTACGTAAAATATTATTTTTTATCTATCCAGCTTCTGTTTAAGCACAGAAATGGTTTCATCAATTCCATTTAGGAAAATAATTTTTTCATCAGGCAAGCTTCCATTTTAAATTGACCATATCAAATAATTTACCAAGCTAAGCTACGGGATTACTGGTTTCACATGCATATTCTGGTAGTTGATAATCGCTCTAACATGCCAAAGGAAAACTAATTTTGTTTGCATTTTATTTTCTAATATGTAGGCCTATGCCTAAAATTTGGTTACAGGTGTCACGCTGGCAGGGGCGCCTCTATGTTCTCCACAATTCCCAAATTATTCTGTCGATAATTCTTCATATTATGCAGGCAAAAAACGGTAAACCTGCATTTTAGCGTATTTTATAATTGCATTGGACATATAGTATTTTAGCATGTTTATTATGTCTCATAAAGATATAGAAAGAAGAATCGGATTGGCCAGAGGAATATGGCAGGCGCTGGGGAGGGTCTGGAGTTCGAGAGAAATAAGCAGAGGTACAACGGTTAGGCTATATGAAACGCTGGTGCTGAGCGCATTGCTGTAGGCCTACAATTCGGAGACCTGGACACTGAAGGAGACACATAAGCAGCGGCTGAGGGTCTTTGAAATGGCGTGCTTGCGAATGATAGAGGGAGTGACAAGAAGAGACAGGATAATTAAGGAATAAGGAGATACACAAACGATTACGACATAATCAGCAGGATACAGAACAGACGGCTGCGATACTTTGGACACGTAACCAGAATGGGGAATGACAGGTATCCGAAGATAGCTCTCAACGGATATGTACACGGAAAAAGAAAAAGAGGAAGGCAAAAGAAACGATGGATGGATATGATAAAGGAGGACTGTGTAGAAATGGGCTGGTCGGTACAGGAGGCTATGCACAGGGCATTCAACAGAGAGGGATGGAGGTGTTCCATAAACGTGCGGGAGCATTGCCAAGGCCATAAGTAAGTAAGTAAGTAAGTAAGTCATTATGTCTCTTACCTCACTGCATAAACAGAAGTTGGGTCCATAAAAATGATTCTCTGCGCAAATAGAATTGAGATTGATGAAAAGTATTCCTTTTGTAAATAGAAATTGAACTGATTAAATTAATTCTTTGGGTAAATGGAAGGTGGATTGATTAAAAGAATTTATACCAGGAATTGCTGCGTTAAAATTGTAGTTGAATTGATGAAAATAGTTACTTGTGAAAATAGAAGTTGGATTAATGAAAATAATACTTGTGTAAATAGAAATTGGATTGACTGACTGACTCAACAAACTTCAGGCCAGTCGCCAACGTTTCTTTCCTCTCCAAAACTATCGAAAAGATAGTTGCTTTTTCAAGTAACTGGCTGTTTAGACTGCATTCTTCCGTATGGCCTGGGTCGGGAGCGCCTCTGAGTGGGGATCTTGAAGGGGCGCTATTTAATTTTGATTGATTGATTGATTGATTGATTAGAAAGGATTGATCTGCTCCCGTCTATCAGTAGGATTTTAGCAAGGGCCACTCTGCTGAGACCCTTCTGGTTCGCCTACTATCAGATATATATGGGGCTATCGATAGGTCACTGGTGTCTCTTTTGTCACTGCTTGATGTCAGTGCTGCTTTCGATAGTGTAGACCATGATATTCTTCTTTCCTCCCGGCTGGACGGTTGGGGTGCTTGGAGAGTGTCCTATGCATGGCCACGTTCCTCATTGGTCATATTCCAAAGTTCGGTCGTGTCACCGATTATATGCAGGATGTCCTGCATTGTCTCCCCATCCAGCAGCCGATCGTATACCGGGTTTCTGCTTTGGTGTGGAGCTCCTGTATATTTACAAGAGCTCTGTCGCTCTTCCCAGGGTGTGCGGGGACGCTGCGCTCTGTTCCTCCACACAGGGTGAACTCCTCGTTCTCTGCGTGCGAACTGCCTTTAGACAGCATCACTCTTTCACAAATCTGCTTGTCTCTCTACCTGTGTTGCTGGTCCCGTGGTATAGAAAAGGCTGCCCTTAGCATTATGCCTTATGCCTTGGGTTTGTTCAGATGCATTCTGTTGCAACCTTAAGACTGTCCTTTTCAGCCGGGGTTGGGTATGAGCGCTTCTGAATAGTAACTTTGAATGGGTGCTATATAAATCTCTGTAATGAATGAATGAGTGATGACAGTTATCAAGAAAATCATTGATGATATAATTAAATATACTAAAATACAGGATACATAATTATGTTAAATGACATAATTAACTACGATAAAATGCAGTTTAACTCCAAAAACTGTCAGTTTCCAATTGATGACTATTTGTTTCAGGTCTCTGTTTATGTTCTTCTAACTTACACTGCTGTTATTTACTGCCACCAATTTCAATTTATGGCAGTTTATTTATAGCGTAAACTTCCACTTTAGGTTCCTGTATGGTTTCCAGAGGGACTGATAAGAAGAATTTTCAGAACGATGATGAAGTGGATTGTTTGCCGTATGCCTTGCTGACTTCTTCATTCCACTTATTTTTGTTCCAACCAGGATACATTTAAGATCATCTTTAGCTAGCTTTTGTTGCAGCTTACCAAAAGATACGCTTGGTTCCTGTGCCTTTTGCACACTGTCCTTGTCAGTGGAATTCACTCCTGGCTTTGTGGCATCATTGTCTTTTCCTTTACTATTGTTTGGAGACAATTGAAGACATCTATCCAGTCTGATTGGCCTTCGGATCTCGACTAAACACTAGTAGGCTGTTTGTCAGATTCCTCCTTAGCCTCAGGAATTTGGGTTCCACAAAGGTTTTGCTTCAGTATTGATCTTCAGCAATATTAGAATGACGCTTTACAAGTTCTCATCTCAGATTTCATTTTATTCTTATATTTTAACAATGCTTTTCATGGTTATTCACCAATATAAGCTACGGAACCGGTTTCATATACATATTCGAGTAGATAATCGATCTAACATGCCAAAGGGAAACTAATTATTTTATAATTATTTTTGCATTTTAGTTTATACACTAGCGAGCAAAATTGTGGAAACACCTACTAATTTGCATATTTTGCTATAGAAAGTCATATATTTATGAAGGCAGAAACATGCTCAATTTATGTTTTTATTGAATTTATTTATTTTACAAATATTTAGTTAATTTATTTGACAAATATTTCTTTTATTTGTAATTGTTGATATCATTTATAGGTAATACTGATGGTTGAGTTGTAATCTCTTAGTAACATGTTGGATATCCTTTTGCCTGAATTACAGCTTTGCACCTTCTTGCATGTTACAAGTTTCTGAAAGTCTGTAGGTGATACGATATGAAACCATGAGTGAATTACGGCCGCAATCAGTTCCCGTTTGTATGATGGTCTCTTGCCAGCCACCTTATTTCTCTAGATTTCTCCAAGGCCTTTGATACAGTTAGGTACTCTTACTTGGCCGATCAACTAGCCTCTCTACCTATACCTGTTAATATCTTCAACTGGATTCTCTCCCTCTTGAGCAATCGTAGTCATTGCACCAAGTTCCGCGGCTTGATCTCTTCCTTGGCTCACATCAATGCTAGTATAATACAGGGTTCTCGCATGGGCCCTGCAAACTTCTTAGTGGCCATCTCTGGTCTAAAACCTCTCCATAGCTTCAATT
This sequence comes from Aporrectodea caliginosa, assembly GCA_020284085.1. Classification (NCBI taxonomy): domain Eukaryota; kingdom Metazoa; phylum Annelida; class Clitellata; order Crassiclitellata; family Lumbricidae; genus Aporrectodea; species Aporrectodea caliginosa. The sequence continues at coordinate 14,466 of JACEVL010002214.1, forward strand.
ATATCTTCAAATACGCTGATGATTGCTATCTTTTGATCTTGGCTTCAAATATCTCCACCACGGAAGCAGAATTAGATCACATTAGTGCCTGGGCTCGCAAATGCAATCTCCACCTAAACCATTCTAAATCTAATGAAATTATTTTGACTAGACCAAATGTGAATCTTGAACAAGGTCCTCCAATTATACGTGGTATAAAAAGGGTCACATCCCTGAATATATTGGGTATCGAGATTTCCGCAAAGTTCGGGTTTTCCTCCCATATCCAAAAGATTTCTGTACGGGCCAAGCAATCTCTCCACGCCCATCGTATTTTAATCTCGCATGGGCTCTTGGGAGTCAGGCTTTATGATGTGGTCCGGTCCACTACTGTCAACCGAATGCTTTACTGTTCCCAAGTGTGGTGGGGCTTCGCCAGCAAGCAGGAACGTGACTCTCTAAGTGCTGTGGTCCGCAAGCTGGTACGCTTTGGCTTCCTACCCAAATATTTCCCTACTTTTGAGGAACTCTGTAAAAAGCCGACCAAGACCTTTTAGAAATATCTTAAATAATCCTGGACATATCCTTCATTACCTACTACCCCCCCTGTCCTATATACTGGTCATGATTTGCGCCCACGCTCACATAACCGTGTTCTTTCTAGATTTGATTCCCTCACGAGGCGCGGTTTCCTGGCTAGGATGTTGTACAGTTAGGCCATAATGTTTTTTAGTCTTACTATTAACTAACTTTTCCGCTACTATTTGATAACTTTGTATAACTTTGTATGTACAGCGCCGTGCGTTTGCCAGCGTTCAATAAAGAACACACTTACTTACTTACTTACCTTTCTGAAAACTACTCTTTTCAGCTGTGGATGGGTTTAATGCTGAATTATTGCAGTAACATTTGAAGTTGGATGAGCATATTTATAGCAGAAATAGAAGCTGGATGAGCGATGAAAAATGTTTTTGATGCTAAATTATTGCAGTTAAATTAGGATGAGCGATTAAAATATTTTTAGTGGCAGTTGGATGAGGGATGGAAATATGTTTTAGTAGAAGTAGAAGTTGGATGAGAGATGAAAACATGTCCAAAATAAGTTTTAAATATTTATGAACTGCTGTCCGGGTTGGGTTTAGGGTAAATTTGGCCGGGAGCGCCTCTGAGTAGATATCTTGAAGGGGCACTATATCAAGTTTCTTTGATTGAGTGATTGATTGATTGATTGTTATTTACTGCCACAATTTCAATTTGGATTTTTGTAGCAGTTTATTTCAGCCGTCATTGTATGCAGCTCTAACTGAATAGCGTAAATTTCCAATTTAGGTTCCTGTATGGTTTCCAGAGGGACTGATAACAAGGATTTTCAGAACGTTGAAGAAGTAGATTGTTTGCCGTATGCCTTGCTGAATTCCTCATTCCACTTAATTTTGTTTCCACCAGGATACATTTAAGATCATCTTATTTTAGCTAGCTTTTGTCTCAGCTTACCAAAAGCTACTCTTGGTTCCTGTGTCTTTTGCACACTGTTCTTGTCAGTGGAATTCACTACTACTGGCTTTGTGGCATCGTTCTCTTTTCCTGTGCCATACAGTGGTGTGCAAAAGTCTGGAACCATCAAAGATTTTCGCGTTTTTTCGACTTTCCGACCTTATACTTAAATTGATCCATTTACCCAATAAATTTTTCTGTGCACCACAATCTAAGGGACACATTTAACCCACACCTATGTGAGGAGGTTTCCTGGAGAGGAGTTCAAGCCTGAGTACCTCAGTCGCAATGTGAAGTATCCTTTGAAGATACTGGTCTGGGATTGCATGGCTGCCAGTGGTGTCAGACGTCTGCACATCGTCGACGGAGTGATTAACGAGGCCAAGTATATCTCGGTAGTCGGTACTACAAAATTGCATGGTGCCATCAGCCGAGCAGCTGTTTTTAGGCCAGTTCCTGTTCCAAGTTGACAATGTGCATTACCATTGCTCCAAACTGGAGATCAACTGTCAGAACAAGATCGAATCAATCGACTGGCCTGCCCAATCTCGGGCTCTGAATCCGATCTGGAACTTGTGGCACAAGGTGGCCTTGGAGATATCCAAGAGACGCCCAACTTGAGTTAATTGAGTCACTCATTGCAGCTTGGAACCGCGTTGTTGCCCATGAACACCTCATCAAAATTGGGTCACTCAATGCCGACAAGATGCAGACAGGTGATCAACAAGACAGGGTGGCCTACCAAATACTGAGGCATCACTGCCACACAAAATGCCTTTTTCAAGGTCTCCTAAATGATTATGAAGGAAACACGTACCCTGTTTTAAAGCGTACTAATTTATTTTACACCATTGGCCAGGGAAGTATATAAATTACGAGGTTTACACGATAAACGATTAACACGACAACTCAACAAAATCAGAAAATGAAGGCCAAAATAAGACAATTAAGGCCAAAATAGAATAAAAAGTTGATAATAATAGCCAACTCCGTCCCTTATGTAGTGGTACAGTGTACACAGAAAAATGTATTGGGTAAATGGATAAATTAAAGTATAAGGTCGGAAAGTCGAAAAAAGGGGAAATTTTCGGGTGGTTCCAGACTTTTGCACACCACTGTAGTTCGGGAACAATTGAAGACGTATCTCCAGTCTGTTTGGCCTTCGGATCTCGACTAAACAGTCTTAGGCTGTTTGTCAAATTCCTCCTTAGCCTCAGGAATTTGGGTTCCAGGAAGGTTTTGCCTCAGTATTGACCTTCAGCAATAACTATTAGAATGACGCTTTACAATTTCTCATCTCAGAATTTACGTTATTCTTTTTTATATTTTAACAGCGCTTTTCATGGTTCAGTCATATATTAGGAGAAAATAAGTTTCTGAGCATTTGACTAATAATTAAAGCAATGAAGATGATGATGGTAATAATTAAGATAGCAAGAACTAACAATAGCACCTACTAAGAATTCATTCTGTAACTTATGTCCAACTTTGATCTGATTGCACAAGCACAAACTCTTTTCAACTAGGGTTTCAAGAAATATCTTTCAAGTCGTATATCTTTATTCTATCTTCTATACTGATTAATTAACCATTTGAGAAGTTAGATTTGGGTGAATTAAATATGGCACATCATCAAAGCTAGTCACAGTTAAAATAAAAGTTTATAAGTTATTGCACATAATATTATAACATCTGCACAACAGCGGCAGAAGTGATTGGCTCCTGCACTTGTGGTCATAGATTGGTGCTGACTATTCCACAAGAAGAATTTATATTATGCTATAAAATTCTAATGCATAATATTTCAATTTGATTATTTAAATATGGAAGAACTCAAGTAAACTTTAATATGACAATTTTTTTCTTCTTCTGTAGTTTCAATAAAGAAGAGGCCTGAAACCGACAAGAAATAATTATTCATTTTATGAAACATATGCATACAACTCTATGTTGCTTCATTCAACTGACCTACTGAATAGAACTTATGAGTTGTAATACTGGAGAGAAGAAACACAAATGCAAATTCTGTAATAAGTCGTTTGAGCGGGTTGGCCATCTCAAAATTCGCTTGACGACTCATACCGGAGAGAAGCCATACAAATAACATGCATGTCAGAACTCGTCGTCGACAAGGTGCAAATGGCACGTGTTTCTAAAATCATTCATACAGAATGGTAATCTAACCAGCCACATGAAAACCCACATGGGAGAAAAGCCATACAAATACAAGTTATAGTGGAAAAGCCATAACGGAAGAGAAAAACATATGTATGCCAGCTATGTCAGAAATCGTTCACCAAACGTTTTTCTTTCAAGATTCACTTGAGAACTCATACAGGAGAGAAACCATACAAATGTCAGGTGTGTCAAAAATCATTCGCAGATCACAGACACAGGAAAATTCACAGAGGAGAAAACCATACAATTGCCATTTATGTCAGAAATCATTTTCCCTAAATGGTAATCTGACATTTCACATGAGAACCCATACTGGAGAGAAACCATACAAATGTCATTTATGTCAGAAATCATTTTCCCTAAATGGTAATCTGACATTTCACATGAGAACCCATACTGGAGAGAAACCATACACATGTCAGGTGTGTCAAAAATCATTTGCACATCATAGTAATCTAACCGGCCACATGAAAACTCATACAGGGGAAAAACCTTACATTTGTCGATTATGTCAGAAATCATTTGCCAGTGGCCATCATCTGAAAAGGCACACGAGAACCCACACTGGAGAAAAACCGTACAAATGTAAGTTATGTGATAAATCATTTTCCCAAATTGGTAATCTGAAGATGCATATGAGAATTCATACTGGAGAGAAACCATATCTATGCCAGTTATGTCAGAAACCATTTGCAGATGGGTCTACCCTGAATAAACATATGAGAGTACATAATGGAGAAAAGCCTTTCAAATGTGAGTTATGCCATAAATCATTTGCACAAGTTTCTACTATGAAGAGTCACATGAGAACTCATACTGGAGAGAGACGAGAGAGACTATATATGTGCAAGTTCTGTCATAAATCATTTGCCAGTGGCAGTCAGCTGAAAACGCACTTGGGAGTACATACCGGAGAAAAACCATACATATGCCAGGTGTGTCTAAAATCATTCGCACAGAATGGTGATCTGACGAGACACAGGAAAACTCATACTGGAGAAAAACCATACATTTGCCAGTTATGTCAGAAATCATTTTCCCATGTTCGTAATCTGAAGTGTCATATGAGAACTCATACTGGAAAGAAAATGAAGTCATTGGGATACGAGAAACCGTTTATGGCAAGACCTTATGGATGTGGAATATGCGATGAATTGTTTGAAATGGAGCAGAGATTTCTAGAGCATTGTACGAACCATGGAAATACTCCACCGGATGAATTATTTAACGACCTCTGTTGAACTGTCTTTCTCGTCAAAATTGAAGCCTACAAAAGGCACGAAACATATATTAGTTTCTTACACAGTGACACCTGGATCGGTTTGCAATGGGGAAGGACTGGAAAGTTTATTCTATCTTCTCCGTCAAAACTCTTCTCTCATGAATTTGTTGACGAGTTACTGCTTTTTTGTGATGCTATGCAATTCATCTTTGGGCGAAGGTTTTCTACCAATATGTCAAAAGTGCACAATTATAGCCTTTGGACGGTCGATCATGTCGAGACCCTAGTGATCAAAGACATCAGCACCTCATACGAAATCGGCGTTTGACGTCTGGACTGGCTCACGTCCTTCCTGGACAAACTAAAGATGACCATGATGATGACCTTGGACTCGTTATCACTCATACTGTACTGCTGCGGGCATGGGCACTAGTTCCATTTTGCGAATCATAAGTCTCAGTATTCGGGCCGATACTGCACATAATGCACAGACAATTTATTGTCACCACAGCTGTGAGCGCAGGTATATGACAGAAGTACAATCTTCGATGTCTACCAATTGGCTCCGGTTGAACCAGACGAACACGCAATGCATCTGGATAGACACACAAAAGGACGTGTTACATAGGATTGACGAAGAAGCGAATCAGTCATGATTTTCTGACTAACTAGTCCATAGTCTGTGTTAGGTGCAGCGAAATTATATAAGGCAACATGAAACAAAACTTTACGTTATTGTTCACGCCAGTCACATAATTATGTCAGTGTTCCTTGCATTTTTTTAAAGTTACTCCCGTTGTTTTGTGCGAATGCTTCCTGTAAACTGGCTTCTCACTTCATCTTCAGTATCTGTTTCAGCCAGCGGCGCCGCCAGGATTTTAATTTTGTACGCACAATATAGACAAAAAAATTTTAACAATAAAAAAAGTTCCGCCAAAATTTCTGATGACCTTTTTTTTTTTTGCTTTTCCCTTTTTTCCCCAGAATAACTGTGTGAAATTACAAATTTCATTTCCA
>JACEVL010002215.1:0-21214 GCA_020284085.1 Aporrectodea caliginosa
ATAGCATGACGCAAAGCAGCTTCATCTTTCAAAATGGTTCTGTATATAACGCAAGCAGATTCCTCGTTTCAAAAGATCACCTTTGAAAGCTTGCTGACTTGAATTTCAAAGAGGGAGACGGCTATGTTCTTTTTATTTGTGTCTATTTGAACGCGATAAAAATGAATAAGAATTCTTGCTTATACGCCAATGAATAGTCCAAAAAATATTCTCGAAAAGATTTAGAAACAGAGAAGCAACCAACTGAACTATCCCCGAATAGAAGTCGTAGGTACGAATTCCTAATTACGTTACTTTCTTAGCCTCATGCAAGGGATGACTACTCTTCCTAGCAATTCCTTCTTGCCAGTCAGTTATTCAGTACTATCATATAGTAGTTGAGTTCGCTATGAAGGCTAGTGGAGCAAACATTTCCAAACATTTCTCATGCCATAGAGGTTATTCCATTTCTGGTGGACAACCTAGCAACCTAACCACTACAATACTGTGACCTGCTCTCAATCGTATAAGTACACATGATTATAGTATGAACCTACTATGCCTGAATTGAACGATTAAAAGTCAGGAAATGAACATCAAAAAATGAATAAAGATTAGGCAGCTCAAAACAACTAAAAGGCGGCAGAAACAGCTTGAAGCAAATTCAGTTCGTGTCTTACCTTTCACATGAAGAATTCTTCTTGTCCGCAGAAGATGTTCGTGTAGACCTTAGTACACTCTGAAGAAACTAAACTGAAGAAGTGGAGATTACGAATGATCATCGTTGAAAACATAAGACTTTCATAGACATTAAGCAGCTGCTGTTTCTGCACAGTGCCGTGCGCAGAACCGCTTGATATATTGCTATGAACTCATTATAACAGCTTCTACAGATTTGTTTTACTCGGATAGGATCATGTAAATAATTATATTCTTTTGTAGCTTCACTCGAAACAGATACCGTGGATGTTATAATAATCAATGTACAGGTGGGTTCGCCATACAGAACAAAGTGAGTTGTTTTAAAATTAATAAACTACAGGGTGGCGCAAAGAAAGTGGGACCGCCTCGTGAAATCTTGCGCAAAATTATGTTTTGGGAGGTTTTTTAAACTGCAAAGTTTTGGGGAGCAAGGCGAATGATTACTGGGTTTCCTAATAAAGCCTGGAATACAACAAGTGTTAATCGACTTTGTAATTTTTTTATGCCGATGGTAGGTCTACTACGACAGCGCGCAAATCATGAAGCGGACCCCGAAATTAGTTAGAACAGCACGGACACGGAATCTTAGGCGTGTGAGTGAGCTGATTTGCAGCCAGGATGATGATCCTCACAGCCACAAGAGTCCAGGGAAAATTGAAAGATATCACGAAGAACAGTGCAACGCATTATAAAGCAAGATTTGCAACTTCAACCGTAAAAACGCGTATAATAGGGCAGGTTATAAACGAAAACTGCAAATTAAAACGCCTGCAGCGATGTCAACAGACAACAGTTACTTGGCAGATGTCCAAACGAGAGAAGTGTAAGAAGCATTTAGTTTACAGATGAAAAGACATTTACTCTCGCCACACCGGTTAATTCTCAAAATGATCGTTGATTTAGTCTGATGCAAGAAAGAAAAAACAAGTTCCAGCGGCGAGACTCGTACGCGAACGTGAACATTTCAGTGGTGGCATCATGGTTTCGGTCGGTGTATCTCGGATGTGAAAAACCAGTGTGACGTTTGTTGAATCTGGAGCTAAAGTAAGTAAGTAGATTCTTTATTGAACCAGTTGCAATCCGCATGCTGGTGTACATACATCATATATAATAAATAGTCAATATGAATAAAGCATTCTAACTATAAAAGTTTTTTCATATTATGGTTAACTAAAGGTAAAACATCTGATCGTAGATTCGGAACCGACCTGGGCTGATGAACCAAAGTCCTCCGTGCCCACCTTCACGTGGTGCAGACTGTTAGTACCCTCCCTTAATTGGGTAGGAGAACGAACGGGCACGGCAGGCAAAACCAGAGGAAGGCAATGGCAAACCACCCCTGTTAACATGCCTTCATGAATCAAGCTAATTCAAACAAAGTAGCAGTCACAGATGGTGAGACTCCCAGGCCGGAGTACAACTGACGAGATACATGAAACAACTGGAATGAATTTGGCAGAACTGAGAGATGCGACGGCGGACAGAAGGAAATGGAGAGGCTTGATCATGATGGTCGCTAGAGTTCAATGAACTGACAGCACAAGCAAAGCAAGCAAAAGTAAAACACGGTCATGTGACCGGGGTCGAAGGGAATCGGGCCTACGCCAACGGCTTTTTTGGAGGGAAACCTATGGAGAACATGGCCCGGGTTTACCAGGACCGCCGAAAACAAGCAGGTGTCGGCTTTAAGGTTCAGTTGTTCAAAGGTTGGGCTATCACTTTGGATGTATCGCTGACGGATCAATCTGTTCATTACAGACTGGAGCATTCCCTTCTCCCTTTGGCTGGCAAAGCCCCACCATGCCGGAGCAGCATACAACAGACGTGCCACCGTTGTCGCCCTCACCACATCGTAAAGCCCAGGGCCAGATAGACCATGGGCAGTTAGTATGCGCAGGGCATACATGGATTGCCTAGCCCTGCAGCATATTTGGGCAATGTGCATCTCAAAACTTAAAGTTTCAGTGAGCATAACCCCCAGTACCTTCATGCTATATACTCTGGCCACTCCCGGGGTGGCCGCAGGGGTTGACACCCCCCCTCTCCTCCCGATCCCTCTTACAATCATCTGTTGCGTCTTTTTATGGTTTCGTTTTAGGTTGCATGTTTTTGCCCAATTTGTCACATGTATAGTTCAGCTGAAACAGTGGCACTATTAGAATAGGGTATCAGTAAGTAGGCTAGATATCGTCAGCATACTTTAGTATTATATTTCCAATGTGAATCGTCTTGAGCTTAGATATTGTGATTATAAAATATAAAGTGAACAGTGAGTATTATTGTGATCACGTCTCAATACAAGGATTACTTCCGGATATTCGAGCAATATGTAATCGTCAAAGCAGGATACTGGAACAGGACTTTGAAGAGTGGCAAAAATTCTCTCAACGGTTTATAAACAGGAGCATTGACCAGTGGCGCAGAAGTTAACAAAAAACTGTTCAGAACCGAGGAAGACACATTGAATTTGAATTCTGAGTTGGTATAAATTAGTATTTGGCAACAATTTACTTATTTTTCTTAGAAGAAAAAGTTACAAAAAATGTATTATTTGAAATTATACTATATCAAATTTACTTATTTTTCTTAGAAGAAAAAGTTACAAAAAATGTATTATTTGAAATTATACTATACTTTCTTTGCGCCACCCTGTATATCTAAGGCTTTTCAGGTAGATTTTCATCTCGCAATTCAGTTCGAAATAGATCAAACAGAGCACAGGCATCGATCAGCAGATAAGGCACGGCACAGACATTGATCATCCAATATAGGCCTACACGTGGTTTGTTTGCTTAGAAATGCGTGTTTTCTGACAAATGATATTTCCCCATTAAACAATACATATTAAGTCATCCAGCGTAGCGGTCTGACTGTCATCCTTCTTGAACCGGAAGCGACTTTTGACTTTACTTGTCTGTCGATTTTATTTTTACTGCGAGCACGTGAATAATGCTGATTACCGTGACTTTAATTTTTGGGGCGCTAAAGAAACCTAGAGATTACTATTACGACTACCATGCGAGTGCACACGGAGACAGCCTACGGAGGAAATGAGATAAGAATATGCTGATGAGTGTTTGTTGAGATCTGAAGGCAGGAACAGACTATGCAGAGCGAACTTTGTCGGAAAGAGTTCAGCGTTCTAGGGCAGCAACAGAAAAGGCGCGTCTGACGAGAACTCTTTTTGTCCACAGAATGATCAGATTCAGAAATTGTAATTGTAGTTACGACAATTTATATACCATAGGCTGTAGCAAGCTGCTTCTTGGATGCTCTCCACACACTGTCAACTGTCAGCGAAAATATGCTAAAAGTGACGTGATGAGTACATTTTTAACTGCTTCTTAAAACATAAAGGATTTTGGTTTCCGGAATAAGTGCTGGAAGGCTGTTCCAGGCACGTGGACAAGCGATCCGAAATGCCCGATCGCCAGTTTCAGTTTCAGTTTTCTGGTACGAATGCACCGGCGGACTATAATTATGATCGCAGCCGCACATTATTAAAGTCGTTCTCTAGCGGCCTAAATGTTGCCTGTGAGGTTATGTGGTGCACAGTTGTTGAGACTTTGTACACCAGAAGGTAGAGTTTGAATGTTACACGCTCGCCTATTTTCAGCCACTGAAGACGATTTTGTATCGCGTTTGTAAATTAAATGTGGTCGAACTCGTTTTAGAAAGTGAAGCGTCATATGAAGTCCATATAACAATATTCTTATATGGACTTCACATTTCCTGCATAAAATTATGGTGTGGTAGCCTATATTTGAAGGGTCTATGGGATATAGTCGCATGGGCTTCGCATTGCATAAATATCCCATCTCTAATGGACAACTAGGTACAATCATGTTTACAAAAAGTAATTACTTTATTTCGTTGCTCAACTCGAAGCAGATATCGTAGGCGTTCATTAAAAATGCACAGCTCCGTGCGCTACACAGGATTGAGTGACTTGTTTACAAATGAACACGTGTTACCAAAGATCTTACAGATTTATTTTCATGTTGTACTTCAGTTCGAAATTGATAAAGCTGAACGTCGGAGTTGAAGAATCGGATAAGGCAAAACATATGCACTCATCAACCTAAGTAGGCATACAGGTGAACCAGATGGGATCCTGAGTGGCCGAGTGGGTTGGTAGCCCGCTCGTCACGCCGGTGTCACGATATAAAGTCCCCCCCCCCAAACAGAGTCGCCCCTTGCCGTAACAGAGTCTCCCCGGAGACTTTGTATCGGAACAAAGTCTCCCCCATTGAAATAGAATCTCCCCTATCTACGATACAAAGTCTCCCCTTACTAAAATCGCCCCCTCTGTTTTCAGTTGCTTTTCTATATTATTTAAAATAGGATTTAATATGTGCATTTCTGAAATAAATGACTTTCAAGTTTATTAGTTGAATTGGACATGAAAAACTATGGATTTAAATGAGAAAATTGTGAAATAAATGTTTTATAGTAGTAAATGCATCATGTAATTAGGATGCCGGACGCACTTATGTAATTAAAACGCAGTGGAGCGATAACACACTGTTATAGGCTATAACTAAGAAAATAGCTCACACAACACGTAGACTTTAAACTGGTGCTAGTTGACACTGTTTGCTGAAAAGATTCTGAGCATTACCAGTCACTAATTGATACTTATTCATTATGCCAAGTAGAGCTAATTAGCTTCAAAGTGATTCTTCTACCCTCTCAAAGCCCTACCTGCACCTCATCGTGGTGAGAGGGTGAACAGCCAAGTAAAGGATAGCCTGGTGGGGGCTATACCATCAGTGGTGAAGACCTTGGTCGAAGACCTGGTTGAAGAACCATCTTGGGCGTTTCGCGAGGTGGAAAGGCTCACCAGGAACCCTGAAACAGCTGGCCAACGCAGGAGGCAGGTGTTGGAAGGACACCTCAGACCGGAAGAGGCCAAAATGGCCCAACGATCTCCTTACCCTACCAGGAGAGGACTGGTCACCGCCTGGCAAGAGACCAAGAAACTCTAACAAAATGAGTAAAAGATTTGGGCTTAGGATCAATGGAGAGAAGACCAAAACAATGACAATTGGTAAGAAAAAAGAAAAGATAAGCATCACCCTGAAAGGAGAGGAGCTGGAGCAGGTGGCGGAATTTGTGTACCTGGGGGCGTAATTACGGAGGATGCAGAGTCGACAAGGGACATCAGGAAAAGAATTGGGCTGGCGTCAGCAATGTTTGGGAAACTGAGGAAACTATGGAGATCAGGCAACATCTCAACAAGAACAAAAACCAAACTATACGAAACTCTGGTGATAGCGGTCCTCATGTATGGAGCAGAGTCTTGGTGCATGAAAAAGGAGGACGAGAGAAGACTCCTGGTGGCGGAGATGGGATGGCTACGAGGACTACTGAATAGATGACGAAGAGAAAAGATACGAAATGAGGTGACACGAGAAGAACTGGGACAGAAGGAAACGGTAGTGGAAAGAATAAAGAAACGAAGACTAACATGGTACGGACATGTGATCAGGATGGAGAATGGAAGAATGCCAGCAAAGGCGCTGCATGGAGAAGTGGAGGGAACGAGAAGCAGAGGACGTCAGAAGAAGAGATAACGTACTGGAGGACATAGAAGACAGAGGATGGGACTTAAGAAGGGCAATAGAACTCACAAGAGACCGGCCGAAATGGAGAAGTTTTATTAGAGCCTCATCGTCAGTGAATACTTGACGGAGGAGAAAGAAAGAAGAAAGAAGAAGATTCTTCTAAGGTTAGACGTAGCACTGAAATTGTGTTGGATATTAGTCGGTCAATATTATTGGCGTCAGCCTATTAGCTATACAAGTAGTCTGAAAGCCTGCGAGTAATAATATCTGTACTAGCTTCCTAAGACGAGCTAGCATTGGCTTCTATGCGATTGTTGATGCGGATTAGGCCTACCCTTCAACTGATATCAGACAAGTGATAAGACTTTGCGCTTGATTTTCTGTGATTCATCTGGTTAGCATAATGTTTGCTCATTATTGTTTGCTGGTGTCAGGTCATTACCTAGCACAGGAAAGTCATAACCAGTGATTGTAAATGAGGTACTGGCTTTCAGATATGAGCTTGCCCTTGCTTTTCTAGCATTCATGGATAAAGATTAGGCATTCACGGAATTACTGGCAATCGGACTACCCATTAAATAATCGCAGCTAAACCAAACCAATTTAGTATCGACAGGTCAATAAGCAAAAAAATAAGGCATTGTAGTCCATGAAGCCAGTACAGCCTGGTCTTGAGATTGAGCCTACTAGGCATTTGTTGATCCACGGAATTATTCGGCTTAGAATGGAATTTGCACACGGGGTAATAAAAGCTAGAACAAAGTTGATTGGTTGACTATGAAAGGCAGACCACCATAAATTAATAATTCGTAGCTCAAGTTTATTTCCGCATAGGCTTTGATGATCTTAAAGGATTTAATATTAGTTAGTACTACCTAGCGAAACATTTCAAAATTATTTTCATGGATACGTCTGAATGTGAAGCTTTGCTTAATTACGTTATCAAAAATGAAGAGGATCATGCAGCATATTATCCTAAAGATGAGGAACGTCGTCAATGAGAGAAATCCGTTTCAATCTGTGTCAGCAATGCAGACTTTGCTGATGGATGAAGTAACCGATTATATAACTTAAATTTATCAAGCAGGTGAGTGAGGTGGCGAGGAAGGCACAAAAAGGATGAAAATCCTGCTTACAGGGACAACTTTGCTAATAATTAGCTTAACAAAATAACAGAACGGTTAACACCTTGAATTTGCTGTGGAATATCAAGTAGAATAAATATACAACTAATATGAAACCATTAAGCGATAAGAGACAAACAGAAGGGAAAAGGACAACTTAACCAGCAGATTACCAGTAATTAATAAGGCTAATTAATAATGTGGTCTTAATGACATCACATACCAAGTGTATGCATAACATTTTTTAAACCATTAAAGATTGGCCGCCTGTTGGATGAAGAGAGAAATCTTATTCCAAACACTCAAGCTTTTGTTAAACCAAGGAAGCTAAAATAAAGTGATTGGTGAGCTATAATAAGTGTAATGTAACTGAACATTATTTTAGCACTTCTTCAAGAGTTCTTCTAAAAGGCGCTCTCTGCGCTAGTCCATATGATGTTAACTGTCATTACAAACGAATATATTACATCAGTTAGCAAAACAATGCAATAAATATGATGTTAATGTAGGTTATTTTGTGTTGAAATAAAGTCTCCCGGGGAGAGTTTATTTCAACAGGAGAGGAAATATTCTCTCCCCGGAGACTATATTCTGAAACAAAGTCTCCGGGGGCGAATTTATTCTGAAACAGATCCGCCGGGGGAGAATCTATTTCGAAATAGAGTCTCGGGGGAGACTTTAGGGGAGACTCTGTCACGCGACACCGGCGGCCCGGGTTCGATTCCCGGTCGGTCAGTTTATCAGAGAGATTAATTTCTCGGATCTTTACTGCGGGTGGCTCGGTCGCAATATAAACGTGGAGTACAATACAATACAACACAACACAATACAACTGGGGCGCGGTGGTGTAGGGGTATGTTCGGTGCCTTGCAGCTGGAGGGTTGCGGGTTCGAATCCACCTCAAAGCTGCCGCGTAGGGACCCTGGCAAGTCCTTCACTCGCAATTGCTCGTGCGCTTCGGCGTGAAACTCCGATTCAGCGTCCGCGCAGTAGTCGGGAGCGCCTGTGAATGGGAAATCTGGTAGGGCGCTATAACAAGTGTTCAAATACAATACAATACAATACAATAGATGGTTGAGTTGTGTAGAACAACGATTAATCTCGTATCTCGCATCTGTCGCGATCGATATACAAAATTTACAGAGTCTTGTTTGCTTACAGTCACGTAATAATATTATATTATAATATTCAAAGAAACTTCATAATATATAATTATGTAACCAGCGTTATTAATACTGCGCTCATACGTAATCATCAGAATTTACTGGTTTGCAGAACTACTATTTAACTGCCATTTTCAGAATTTTTGACATGTTGTACAATAAAAGAACAGGAGCTGTCAAATCCCATAGGCTAGTTATTCTGGCCCTGGAGCTGGCAATGGACGAATCCCAAAGTCCTGCATACATGTAGAGCAGAAGGCCACTGCATCTTATGTCTCCCAACTTACACCGCAAATAAATTATTATATTTCTTGGTGACAAAGATGGATGTACTCGAACAGCATATCAGGGGTCTTCACAGGGAGACTGCTATGCAGACTCAAACCAGCAATCGTTGGTTACAGACAAAGCGGATCATTCAACGTGCAGGTGCGTGTGACATGTGTTTTCTGAGAGTCAATGTTTTTTGAAGGTGACATTATCTCGTAATTTATTGTTTGTTTTCATTGATACATCGACATAAATTATTAAGGTCGATTTTGAAATAACATGAGTATAACATACTACTGTATACTAATGTTCGCATACGTAGCCTATCATTATTACGTATGCGAACATTAGTATACATTACATATCGTAATCGTAATAGTAGATTCCAAATTTCTTAAGCGCCACTCTGATGCTAAGCGCAAGGCAACAGCCTAATTACTGACGAGCGCTGCGTCGTATCAGAGGGGTTGGCCAGAGATGCCACTGACAGATTCGAGTCCTGTTGCCATCTGCGATTGGTGTTTAACGACAGATTATGACAAAAAAGGTCGTTGCCGTCGACAGAAATTATTTTTTGGCATATTACAGCTCTATAATTCCTGCGAATAGAGAATACACGCAGGACGGCGTCCAGCCTTGAAAATAAGTGCCTGGACGCCCAGGTCCGGATTAACAAATGTGGTGGCCCTGTTCAGTAAAACTGTGGGTGCCCATGCAGCCCCACGGAATCACAAGAAAAGGACATATGAAACATGCTATATTTAACGAATCAACATTCTTCTATTATTAATTCGTGCCTTCTTTTCTTTTGTACAATTTTAGTACGGTTTATAATTAACCAGTCTAGTGTTAAAGAATTTAACAATATTAGAGTGACTCGTGGAAAAAGAATATTATAATTGCAGGCTTACCCTAATACAGGAAATAAAAATAGACTTAGGCTAACAATAATTATAGTCTTAATTGACTGCAGTTTACATTTTGTAGCAGAACTAACAGTTAGAGAGTTATGAGCAACAACAAATTATGAGTTGACAATGACAATCAATATCGCTCAAATTGTCATGGAATTTACATGCATACTTTGCGAGCCTTTTGGATTGCAAATTCATCAGTTAGGCTATGTCGTCAAAATGTGGCTCACGTTTAGGAGAATCCGACAGCTTCGCTCTAATCTTGACTCAGCATAACTGAAAACATTGATACTACTCTATGGTCTCCGTGAATGCACACTCGCTATACTTTCTCTAACTAGAATACTGCATCATGCTGCAGGACTGTGTCTCGGACTCTTACCGAGACCATAATTATCACACCTGCTCTTCGTTCTCTACACTGGGTATACCTGCCTGTGAATGTGTCCGCTTCAAGCTGGCACTCCTCATGTACCGAGCACACGCAGTTCATCTGCCTTTCTACTTATATTCCATGGTCACACTTTGCAACTCTGTTAAAGGCCGCTCCTGTCTTCGATCAGCATCTGCAGGAAAGTAGCTAGGCCTATGTTGTTCCTGGTACACGTCTTTTCGTGTCACAGTTGCCGGTCTGGAACTCTCTACCTCATCATGTTCGCACTAAACTGCAAACTTGCTTCTTCCAGTCTACCTACGGTTCTTAATGGTTGCCTGGCTTCAATGTGCACTTCTGAATTTTTTAAATAATGTACAGTGTATTGTATATCACTTTCGTTGCTCAGCAATGCCAATTAAACTAACGAGTCTGTGTCTTCCGACATTGACGCTGTCACTGTCAGCCTGTTTTTAATCAATTTGGGTCTTGAAAACGAACATTGTCTGCTGCAGTCTGTCACCGTCAGAACAAGATATATTCGCAGCGGTATCTCAACATTTGGAAAGGTGTCCCTTAGTCTCGATTTTGTGATTAACTGGTAAAGGATGTTTCATGTTTGTGTTCATGAGCAAATGACAAGTGTGGGGGCCCCTGTTCGGCCGAACATGTTGAACATGCCTTAATCCGCCTCTGTGGACGCCGTCCATGACCGTCCATGCACACTTTAAGCCCTGGTCAACGTCAAATCGAAGACCAAACAGCCAATCAAACATCGAACTTCTATCTCTTAACAAACTTAACTTAACACTGACTCTACGTTGACTTTAACTTCTAATCTTTCTTTACTACTTCTTCTTCTTCTTCTTCTTCTTAACTACTGACGCAAAGGCGTCTCTATTTATAGCGTTGCGAGAGGAGAAGGGGTGGGAAGAGGAGACGCAGCCAATCGTCTGCGGCGGAGAGAGAGGGGACGTAGACAAACGTCCACGGCCAAGCGCTCGCGGTGGAGGGAGAGGGACGCAGCCAATCGTCTGCGGCGGAGGGAGAGGGGACGCAGCCAATCGCACGCAAACAAGCGCCTTTGGAGGAGGGAGAGGGGACGCAGCCAATCGCACGCAAACAAGCGCCTTTGGAGGAGGGAGAGGGGACGCAGCCAATCGCACGCAAACAAGCGCCTTTGGAGGAGGGAGAGGGGACGCAGCAAAGCGCTTGCAGCCAATTACCCTCGGTGTGGGGAGAGGGGACGCGGGCAAGCATCCGCGGCGGAGGGAGAGGGGACCCAGCCAAGCCTCTATAGCCGAAGGTAAGGTAGAGGGGACGCGGCTAAGCGTCCGCGGCGGAGGGAGAGGGGACACAGCCAAGCCTCTACAGAGGGGAAAGGAAAGGGGACGTAACTCTTTGGCATAACGCCACACTATTCGTGTTACAATAGCAAAATTTTGAAACAAGTGAAAGCTCTGCTCACTGCTGACCGCTTTGTTCGTTAAATTTGTCTTTTCATATATAAAAATCCTTTGGAAATTATGTTTCATTACTTATTACAGAAGAAACCATTGAACAAAATCTGAAACCTATATAATAGTTGTAATTATTGTTTTAAATTAGTACACACTGTTACCATGGAGTAGGCCTATTATTATACTAGACCTATGATATGAACGATTACAGTCAACCAGAAAAAATTTATGAATGGGCGCAGTCTTTCAACTTTGCCTCCGGGCGCAGGAACCCCTAGTGACGCCAATGCTTGCAAAAGTATCCAATCTTAGGATAAAGGGTAAACTTGCAGTAGACTGAACAGCATTTCTTATCGGAAGTACACTCTTTATCGTCGTCAATACATCCGTACCTACAAAAAGTACCAAAAACGACAACGGGATTTGCTCTTTTCTGTTCGTGTCTTTAACGTGTGGTGGGGAGCTGTCTGTTTCAATGTATGCCTATGCATGTATTTTGGTTATGACGTCTGGTTGCGTTGGGTGGAGAAAGGGAGGGAAAATGAAAAAAAAAAATGTTTGAAGCATAAAAATTAAAATATAAATTTCATATCATAATTTCAGGTGTTGTAAACTTCATAATTACAGGTTTTGTAAACTTGAAACCAATGCTGTTATATCATTGAATAGCTGGACTGGAAATCTGGTGTACATTATTGCTGTTTATAAGGAATCTTTTCATTTTACATTAAAAATTTTTATGTGTGATATTATAATTGCTGCAAAACAGTGTATAATTTTCCTGAAAGACCATCTTACACTATATTATCTTATGCAAGTAACATTGACATTAGTATCTGAATTATAATATTATGCTGCTAAACGATGAATATTAGTGACATTGTAAAGTAGGCTACTGTTTAGATGTCTTTAACTCTATCAATTTTGTTTCAACTGCATTGTACATAATTTTGAATTGTCGTCAACGGCCATAGATGTCATACGATGACGTTAAACCATGGAATAAAAAAAACGGGATTTCCTTCAATGTCTCACTTACTGGTCAAGAGACGGTTTCAGTGACTTACTGAATGAATGCGGAATGTTCCATTGACTGCCTATTTTAGCCATTCACTAACTCAACCCCAGTCTCACTAACTCACTTACTCACAAAATACAATTTATTGGCCTGCATTTAATAGGAGATTGTCTGTGGCCAACTCAGAACTTTGTCGGATTGATCATCTGCTGTAGAACAATAAGAAAGCTTTGCTAATGGCTTTTGGACCTTCATCTAGGTTGTCTGAAGGTATGATCTTTAGAGGCTTTGTGGAATAATGTGCTCTCTTTGGTTTTCACCTGCTTGTAAGCTGTCGACAAAATATGGTCAGTTTTCTAAATTACCTCAAAGGAAGGTCAGCTAGCGCTTACACAGTCCGCCCCGTCGTAAAGTACGTAAAGATGGCCAGAGATGGCCAGATACATCATAGCCTACATTGAATTCTTTTACGACAGCGTAAGACTTTGCGATCATTTGCAGAAACTGACATTAGATGTCGCCAGCATAAAAACAAGTGAAAGTCACAAAGACCGTACTATATTTCTCAATTCCAAACAGTCCACCATTTTCTGAATAAGGAGTTTCTTTTAGAGTTTTTAGCTACCATTGTGTGAACGTTGCATACCGTAGGCCTACCTGTTTCCGGCCATCCTTTTGGAGAAAAGGCGGGCCTCTGGTTCCTCACGGTCAGTGGCTGGATCCAGCCCCGATTCTGCGAACACCAGAAATACACTTGCAATTCTATTCAAATGAAAGAAAGGCATGTTGGTATATTAATTCCATAGAATCGATCCTAGTGGAAAAGAAACGACTCTAAACCACTGATCCAATTCTGTGCCACTTTTTACCTTAACGTCACTCACCATACTGTGAATTACCTTAGGTTCCCTCATCTAACTTCACCATTCATCATATTAACTTTCCTTACCTTACCTTGTCTTTAATTATCTCACCGAACTTAATCGTAATTTAAATAGCATTGCCTTACATTAACTTGCAAACTTTGTCAAACTTTACCTTAATTGTTTTACTTTACCTTTATCGTGCATGCTCGTTTACCTTGTTGAGGTTCCCGCTAAGACACAATCATTAATTCAATACAGATTTTGACCAGGTTGTGACATCAGTTAGTATATTATAACCGAAATCTATACAAACACTGAAATTCACAACAGGATAATGACACTGGCCCGCCAAGGTTCAAGAGATCAGACTAAATATTGCCGCTGTGTGCCATTGGAAGCAAATAATGAAGTGAATTCAGCTTTTGTCCAAATGGCAGCCTCATTGAATGTAGGCCTACAATAGTGCATCAATAAACAACAACGAGATAATTTTCTTTGTAATCCCGTCTTAGCATATGTTATAATCGGCGACATATCCCCGTAATGTATGGAGATTTTCATTTCAAAACCTCACTTATTTAGTACGATTATATGCGATTTCATAAAACGAAAGAAAAACAGGTGATAAGTCTACGTTGAAGCTGCAATAGCCGCCATTTTTGAGTTGGTTACGCATGCGCAGTGAAATCGCCATACTTCTGCGCAACTTATTTACCCAACGTATCTCGAGTGCTGGCATCTTTGACCCATCGGATATTATCCGTTCTTACCTTTCATGACTTTTGACTACGCTCTTACTTGAAGTAACAATCGACTGATGTCTTATGTATAACAAGACGATGTTACCCGGCTTCGCGCGGGTCATCTCTACCTTTATATATCGTTCCCGCTTGATTTGCGTTATGAACGTTGACTGCTTTGGCTGGTACTCACCGGGCACTCCCGTGTATTTGAATTTGCTCTATCTTATATATCGTTCCCGCTGATTTTAAAATGTAAAATGTAAACGGACGCTTTTTTCTATAGCGACCGAATAATTATGGCCTCGACCCTGCTCATTTTGCAAGGAATTGATCGGATGAGTCTCAATCCTTTACCACCGCTGACCCGTTTGAATGGACGCGACGCCATTTAGGATCCCCGTGCAAGGACCGTGCGAGCCCAAGATCTAACTCTCTAAAATACGCCAGCATCGGGAAGCGAACCGCGATCCGCACTCTCTCTATAATAGCACAGAGGCGCATGAGACGCAACATACGCAGCTCTTACCAATGTAGCTAGATAACGGCTTATCGGAGAATTCCCGAAATTCATTGCAAATGCTCTGTTTAGAAGGCCGTGTGTCGTAAGACGTTATGAGAAATCAGAAATTGCGGCGTTTTGCAAAGTTAGTCGCCATTTCAAAATTTAAAATGTCTATATATCGGCATTAAAGTAAAATTGCAAGCTGAAAATAGTCGCGTTGACCTACAACTTCTAATACATTGGTGTGCAGAAATCTGGCACCACCTTAAAAGTTCGCGTTGTTTCGACTTTCCGATCTTATACTTTAACGATTCATTTACCAAATGCATTTTTCTGTGTACACTGCCATGTTAATCAACGCTGCGCGACCAACAGGTCACCTTGACTCCGCTTTAGCCAACCTGATTATCCACCCACCATCGCTCTCCGACCACGGCCTCGTCATCGCCACCATTCCTTTACTCTACGAAACGTTGGTCCATGTCATCATATACGTACGCGGGTGGAAGAAGCTGGATCATGCTTCCTTCGGAGAGGCGCTGCGGGCTCATCCTACCATCGCTGACCCTGCTTCCATGGCTACCAAATCAACCTCCGACCTGTTTGCCGGCAACGAAGACGCCATGAGCAGTCTGGTTGACTCATTCCTGCCATTGCGTCCCCTCAAGGTACGCTCGAACACAGTATCACCATGGTTCGATGCCGAGTGTCGGACACTCCGACGACAGGCCCGGCGGCGTGGGCGGCTCTACAGGCGCACTAGGTCGCAGAACGATCGGAAAAACTGGATCCATTTCGTCCGGCAAATGCACGCTCGATACCGCGAGCGGGAGCGTGAGTATTGGGAGGCTAGGATTGCTCTTTCGGCAAAGGACCCAAAAAAGCTGTGGGCTACTTACAACGGTCTGCTGGGTTGACACGGCCCAGGGAGCCGCCCAGCGACCCCCACCTTCTCTGCTGAAAAGTTCGCCGAACACTGCTGCGCATAGATCCGCTCCGTGCGAGATAACACTTCGGGCTCTCCTCCGCCTCAGTTCCCACCAACGGACTGTAGCCTGTCCACTCTGAGTGAGGTCACTCCAGCCGAGCTTCGTAATATCATTCTTACCTCCGCTTCGAAGTCCTGTGAACTGGACCCACTTCCTGGTTCAGGAGTTCATCGAAGATCTCCTTCCTTCCTCACCCTCCTCTGCGACCGTTCTCTCCAGGAAGGTATACTGCCTCCCTCACAGAAACGCTGTCTGATGTTCCCAGCTGTCAAACGTGACGGCCTCGACTCGACTGATCCGGCAAATTATAGACCTATTTCTAATGTTTCATTCATTTCCAAGATCACTGAAAAAATTGTAGCTAACCAATTAACTAAACTATTTGAATGCTAATGGTTTACTTCCTGCTTCGCCGTCTGGGTTCCGCAGGGATCACTCGACTGAGACCCTGCTGGTCCGCTTGTTCTCGGATATTTACGGCGCCATGGATCGATCCCAGGTTACCCTCTTGGCCCTGTTTGATGTCAGCGCCGCGTTTGACTCGGTCGATCATGACATCCTTTTACTCCGCCTTTCTACATCTTTTGGCCTTTCTAGCAAACCTCTTGACTGGCTCCGCTCGTTCTTATGCGATCGCACCTCCTGTGTTGTTTCCGGGTCGATCAGGTCCAATTGGGCCCCAGCCTCATTTGGGTTACCACAAGGTTCTGTTCTGGGCCCGCTATTATACATACTTTGCACTTCCGAATCGGACTGCTCTTGTCTTCTTGTGGAGTCCTAAACCAAATTTACGCAGACAATACCCAGGCTTACGTTCACTATCCTGCGGCAAAAGCGGCCACTGCTGCCCACTCCACGCAGCTTGCTATAGACTCCCATTATGGCTGGATGCCGTCGAATCGACTCCGGCTAAACCCTTCTAAAACGCAATTTATCTGGCTTGGCACCAGACAGCAGCTGGCAAAACTTGATCTGTGTGTTCTCTCTACCCAGTTTCCCCTCTTTATTTTCTGCACTTCTGTTCGGGATCTTGTAGTGATACTGGACAAAGAACTCACTTTCACTCAACACTTAACTCTGTCTCTCGTAGCTGCTTTTATCAGCTGCGCCAACTGCGAGTAATATCTCGCACTCTTACCCCCAGCGCTGCAGCTACTCTAGTTCACGCCTTCGTTGCCAGTCACCTTGACTATTGTTCCTCTCTATATATTGGCCTTCCACATAGTCGGATTGGGCGCTTGGAGCGAGTTTTGCGCGTGGCTGCGCGACTGATTGGTGACATCCCTAAGCGGGTCATGTATCCGACTATATGCGGAATGTCCTGCACTGGTTTCCACTACCACAACGCATCTAATTTACAGTCTCTGCCTTCGTTTGGCGTAGCCTCGTTGGTACCGCACCTCCTTATCTGCAGGAGCTCTGTCGCTTTATTTCTGCCAATATTGGCTCCGGTCCCTTCGCTCTGAAGTCCGCGGTGATCTGAGTGCCCCATTTGCATGCATTTCTATAATGCAACATGGGGCGTTCTCGGTTGTGGTACCGAGTATCTGGAATGGGCTTCCTCTAGAGCTCCGTCTCCTACCTAGGAACACTTCACCTGCATTTTATACCTCTCTGAAAACTATTCTTTTCAGCCGTGGTTGGACTGGGAGCGCCTGTAAGTAGGCCCTAGATATCTTGAAGGGGCGCTATATCAAGCTTCATTGAATGATTGATTAATGGCTTTGCGTGTAAATTTTGTAATTTATATATTTCGCTGTCCAATGGTGTAAAAATAAATTAGCATGCTTTAAAACAGGGCACGTGTTTTCCTTCATAATTGTTTATTTGGTCTTGAAAATGCCGTTTTGTGTGACAGTGATGCCTCAGTATTTGATGGGTCACCCTTTCTTATTGATCACCTGTCTGCAGCTTGTCGGCATTGAGCGACCCAGTTTGATGAGGTGTTCATAGGCAACAACGCGGTTCCAGGCTGCAATGAGTGACTCAGTTAACTCAAGTTGAGTGTCTCTTGGATAGTTCCAAGGCCACCTTGTGCCACAAGTTCTCGATCGGATTCAGATCCGGAGATTGGCAGGCCAGTCGATTGACTCGATCTTGTTCTGACACTTCCAGTTGATCTCCAGTTTGGAGCAATGGCAAGGCGCATTGTCAACTTGGAACAGGAACTGGCCTAGAAACAGCTGCTGCGCTGATGACGTCATGCACTTTTGCAGTATTGAGATATACTTGGCCCCGTTAACCATTCCGTCGACGATGTACAGACGTCCGACGCCACTGGCAGTCATGCAGCCCCAGACCATGCAGTATCTTCATAGGATGCTTCACAGTGAGATTGAGGCACTCAGTTTTGAACTCGTCTCCAGGAAACTTAGTGTAGGTGTGGGCCAAATGTGTCCCTTATAATTGTGGTACACAGAAAAATGTATTAGGTAACTGAATAAATTATAGTATATGATCGGAAAGTCGAAGAAACCGAAATTTTCAGGTGGTGCCAGAATTTTGCACACCACTGCAAGAAAGTTTTGTAAAATTTTCAAATCGCTATTAAAGCGTTCTGTTTCGGAGCATTTAGTGGGATGGACAAACAAACAAATAAACAAACGGAAGGACAAACTTTTAGACTTATTATAGAATAGATTGTGGTAACGGTCAGAAGCCGTTATTTTTAGGGTTGTACGTTGGACTTAAAACTTCGAGACCAAAACAAACCAAGACAGCTGAGTTCCCAGGCCAAGACCGAGGCTGTGGGGTACCAAGACCGAGACCAAGACACAAGGTCCAAGACAGTACAAGACTGACACTTCACGGCATTTGTTCCATAGGGTAGCAGAGATTACAGAATGAACAATAAAAACAAGGCATGTACCAGTTCCCCAAGTTGCCTATATTTTTCCACTACCATTCATGAATACGAGATCCTCAAGCATAGACGTGCACTTTGGGGAGGCATAAATAGTCCACTATGACTGAAAACTCTTTATACAGGAACTGAAGTTGCAGGTATGCTGAATGTTTTTCAATAAGAGGCGAGAGAATATCAAGCTTGTTTTTTACCGCTATGAGTGACTGTTTCTTAAAGAGAACAAGACTTGCTTCCAGAAAGCTTCCAAAGAGTCAAGAAATGACCGCGCGATCAAGACAGCATGTTCCAAGATCGAGACAGAGACACCAGAAAACCTGTCTTAAGACGTCTCTAGACCATACAACTCTAATTAAATTAATCTGTTCAGATTAGAGGTTACAAGGTCATGATAGGAGATATGCCTTGTCAAAGGTCCATGTCAGCGTAGTATTTTATTTTGATGTTTATTGGCTAACGGAATTCCAAAGCTATGAGGGAAATTCTGCGACTTAGCTGCTATAAGTCATCTGGTTGTTGATTTGTTGGCGATTGTTTGACGTTCATGAGCATTAAAAGCAATATGAACAAAATGGGCTTATGCTTATTGGTCGGCGTTCACGCGTACTTTCTCACTTAAGTGGCAATGGTCAATTTTTTTGGGAAGGTCTGTAGAAATCGGTAGCTGAGAAAGTGTGAAAAGATTTTTGAGCCAACTCAGTTAACTATTTGGAGCTAGAAATGTTGATAGACTTCTTTGCGGGGAAACGTGCGCGTCGATGACTCAAATACTGCTATATGACAAAAATATTCGTGTAATTAATAATTGATACGAAAGTCAAAGACTGTATGCTTCTTCCTGATTTAATGGAACGCTACAGAGAGGCGATTCAGCAATTCGAAAAGTCACCTAGAGGCAACAAGTTTGATGTGCTGAGATGTCACTTACTAGAAAATGAAATGAACTAGTTAAAGCATGACTGTGAAAACTGAGACTTCGCCTAAATGACAGTGCAATGGTGCAAGCGTGAAAAAATACCAAATGCTAAGAATTTTGAAAGCAAGAAATCGTTTGCTCACTCTTCAGTGGATGCTGCACCGATTGTTGAGCAATAGCAGCATGCAGAATGCAGGCCATCAGCAGGACACACCGCATCTTCATCTTTCAAAAACAATCCTGTAAGAATGAAAGCAGAATTTGTGCCTTTAATTCAAGTTGTGAAAGCTAGCTTGTTGAACCGGACAATCAGTCATTCAAAAACCGGTGCGGAGTTAACGGTTCTGTTGGATGACCACTTCATAACGAAGCACTAGTGATCACAGAAAGGTCTCGGTTCTACAGTGGGAAGGTAAGTCGATTGTGCAGTATATGGCAGAACTTAGGAGACTCTCAAATCATTGTAACTTCGGAGCTTTTTGGCAGCTCTTTTGAGAGACAAGTTATAATATGTAGCCTACTATGTGGACTTTCTAACTTCCAGCGAAAACTTTTGCTCGAAGATGATTGATACCACTTGGGATCACTTATATGCTATATACTATATACTATATACTATATAGGCCTAGCTCTCGAAACTTTCTGTCCTATCGGGATTCTAATCTCCGACCTCTGGGTTGATCACTTAACACCCTGACTATCGCGCAAAGCCCTTAAATGTGATAGTATATGACATAATATTCGTGTTTATTATTCAATTCAATTCAATTCAAAAAGTTTTATTGTTCCATATCATAATAACAGAAAAACAACTATCAACACTGGTGTAATTTATGCAACAAACGGAGAGCCCTGAAGGGTCACAGGACCCACTAACTAGGGCTACCTAGGTACCAGATGATGTGGTGATAATGACGGTTCGTGTACAGAGAACCAACAACAGACGGTATACAGAAATCAAAACAAACTTAACTAAGCGATGGCAACACAGCAATTTGAAATATAAAAAAAAAACTTAACTAAGCGATGGCAACACAGCAATTTGAACAGTTACACATTTAATAAGAAAGCTCGCATGGATTTTTTAAATAAATTCAAGTTAGGCAGGTGACGAGTGCTGACAGGGATATTGTTCCAGACTGATGGTCCTGTGGACCTTAAGGCGAATAACCTTGTATTAGTTCGTGCAAATATTCCTCTATAAGATTCAGCTTGTCTAGTAAGGTAAGTGTGAGTGTCCGATGTTATATTAAAATAGTCATTAAACACAGAGGGTAGCTGTCACCAACTCTTTTCTTTCTTAGTTGTGACCTACCTCAAGAACTTTCCTTATCTCTACATATAAATTGCTCAACGTCTTCTAACTGTTTAAGAATTAAATTGACACAGTTCTTTGAATGTTTCTTTCTTTCTTCAAACACAGTTTAATAACAAACAACTCAACTCTTGCCTTACAACAACTGTACTACATTGTATAGTTCAAATTCACTGTCATCAGCAGTTTCTAAGTTTGGCGCGCTAACTGCACGTGTAAAAGAATCTACCGTCAGCCAATGTTTAGGCTACTTTAGGCCAAGCGCCCACGAGCCGACAGCGCAACTAAGGCCTAAGACTAAAACGCTTAACAATCGATACACATTATATATATATCAACCTAAAGAACACCTGTGCTCATTATATATGCAAAACACTTGTTCACATTACCTCCTTTCCTTTCTTTGGATTGAGCAAATTAAATTTAAAAATTTGCAAAATCATCTAAATT
>JACEVL010002216.1:0-18367 GCA_020284085.1 Aporrectodea caliginosa
GAAACCCACTCCCCTTCCCTTTTACCCCTTTTTTCTTGTCTCCCCCTGAATTCCTTTTTTACAAATATATGCAGTGGCTGGCTGTCCAATGCTTGATGTAGATATTGTTTGTCTGCACTTGCAGGGATGCATACTCAGATGGTGCATTCTCAAAGGGTGTCAGTGTGTTAGAGTGTTGTGTGTGCATGTATGAGCATAATACTTATTGTTAAATACATGCACTAAAACAGAGGCTAAGATAACTAATTGATTCACACTAATCACAGTTTGAAAATAATGGAATTAAAATATTTATAAATTAATATTGTGAAGACCCTGGTCCTCCCAATTTTTATATAGCGTCCTACTAGGACAGGAAAAGATTAACCTGCGGCCAATCTATTGCGCTAAGCATGAATAGAGCTATTGGGCTCTTGTAGATTTATGATTTTTGGAGAGAGACGCGTCTGAGACAGATGGCCGACATTTTGTTGTGTGCGATCGTGGGTTTTGAGGAAATGAATCTGATTGTTTGGTTCTGATAAGAATGTAATTTTAGGTTTTACACGTAGAATTTGATGTTTAATTAGGCGCAGAATAAGTGTCGCTAAGAATTGGCGTTTCTGACTGAAACTGGTGACTTATAGAGCGTCATTTGTGTTGACCAAGACGGCCCCGTCCCAAGAGTGATAAAGCGGGAAGAATAAAGCGCAATTTTGTGAATTAAACTTGTATAATTAATTAGATTCAAGATTATCTATTTTAGTTTAGTGGCCTTAAAGATCATTGATAATCAAATAATAAGCAGAAGCAATGCACATTGTGAAATAGTATAATTCACGTAACTCTTTTATTTCCTGTCAATTCTTATTGAGTGCTATCTGCAGTTTTTGTATGTTAAACCACCATCAATGATATGGACCTGTCAAATTTGAATAAACCTGTGTTATTGGCTACGCCATCAGAAGGTGTTGTGTCAGATAGGACATTTCCAGACCAAGAAAGGGAAAGACCAGAGACCATTGAAGTAGGTGGTAAGACAGTGGAAGAAGAAGAAGTTGATGCACTAGAAATATTTGAGTTCAGTACTAGTAGCTCTGCAGATTTACAGAAGAAGATGATGCAGCTGCAGCAGCGAATGACTGTAATACAGGCGACCCTGAATAATAGAAATAGTCGTGAGAGGATAACAAAGAACTCAGGTAGATCTGACCAATCTTTCGTTTCCAGACCGGAAACCGCGGACAACCAAAGTCCCTTCCGCTCGCCTATCCCATCCTGGTATGATCATGTGGGAATGGACCCCCAGCAATTAAGGGAGTCATTAAACACTCCATTATCTGAGAGTTTAGGTGGATTGGTCAACCACCCGGCTGATTTCCGGTACGCCTCCGCCACTTTCCTCCAACCTGGCCACGACCCTCTCTACCCCACCCAGGGGAGGTCCAATACCGAAGACGAAGAAGAAGGGATAAACATAGCCCGGTCTTTGGTAGCGCTAGGACAGGCGCCCAGGGGGGGTAGGACACGACAAGTTGGTTCCAGAATCGGGGTAAAAGAATTTGATGCCAAAACGTGGTCCAACGACAAGTTGATACCAGCAATCAGGCTTTTGAACAAGTTGGCATCAGGAGTAGTGAGGCAAAGTTGACGGAGGTAGAAAAGGAAAATGATCAAGTAACTGTAGAACAGCAGTGGCTTCAGAAAGTTAGAGAGTTAGAAAAACAAAGTGTTAAGACAGATCAGGAAAATGTACGAAATGAGAAACCCCGACAGATGACTTTGACTACATCTACAGAAATGTGTCGGCTCATTGAACTGCATAAAATGTCTGTCTTTGGAGTTTCTGTTGCAGGTGAAGAAGACACTTCCCTGGGGAACCATAAAAATCCTTCGAGGCCCAGGTTTAATAACTTACCCTATGGTTTGGTATTAGATGGGAAGCATGGAACTAAAATTGGGAGACCTTCCCTAGAAGACCTGTCCCGACGAGGAACGACGAGACGAGATCGAGATGAATCATACGAGGCGACAACTACAACTACCACTGAAATTGGGATGTGGGATTTCCCAGCCTTAGAGTCTAAAGAAGCCATGCTTCCAGCTGGTAGTAAAGGTTTTAACCCATTAGTGCCTAGCGTCCCCGTTTTGGGGACGCTTGCTTGGAAAGAGTTATTTTTAATATCAAGCAACATTGAGTGTTACATGCTATTGCTACCAACAGTCTACTTAATTATCTTTCATTTGGGGTATAATTTGGCAGATATTTTATTTTTTACGCATGGTTATAGAGATTTTTATGGCGATCATCCACATTTTAAATTTTTTTTAAATTTATCAATATAAATTTTAATTATCGTGTAAAAGCATGCTGTAATAGAAATGTTGAATATATCCTTAAGTTATTTAGTCTCTTAGCTATCTGCATCTGTTTTTGGAATGTTGATAGATGCTTGGTTGATTGTTTTATTATACCAGAATATACCGTCCCCATTTCGGGGACGCTAGGCACAAGTGACCCCGTCAACTTCTAAGCTGTAATAGGCGACTTTCAATGTCTCTGCAACAACAGTTGTATGTACATATGTGTTTTCTCACCATGCCTAGAACAACCCTACCTGCAAGCTCACATGACGCCCATTTAGGGCCCATATTCCCATATGGGACCCGTATGGAGCCCATATGGGTCCCATGCAAAACCAAAGTAAATGCTGGTAGGAAAGAGGTCTAACTGTCCGTGACATTGTCACAATAATTGTGACAATGTACAGTTATTATCCTTGAGAATGACAAGGACTTCTGGGATGCAAGAATTGGCATATGTCCTCCAAATGATCCAAGGTGTAGTATTAGATGGATCCGTGTTATGGAGCTGGCTGGAGTGACCGACGGTCTGACAGTCAACTTGGACCTGGCGGCTCTGTTGCTGTCAAGCTTCCAGCTGATGACAAATTCACACTGTATTTTGACAATTTTTCACCAACATGAATCTGATTGAATTCTGATCAGCAAGAGCATCCAGCCACCGGAACAGCTAGATACAATCAACGCAGGACTGCAGATGTCCCGTGCTGTGCACAAGATCAAAGAAACATATGGTGGCACATTTGACTACAGATTGGATTTAGCATCTGGAATAGTGGTTACTTGCTGGAACGATAACAGGTTGGTGGCACTTCCAATTGTCATGGCATCGAAACACTGAACACTTTGCAGAGGTGCCACGGTTCGAAAGATAGTTTGTAGAGATCGCCCAGGAATATATTATCGACCACACCAACAGACACATGATAACTTGATAAGATGAACCAGAACCTCAGCACATACAGCATATCTGTCATATCCAGAAAATGGTGCGCTGTGAGCTCTCGTTGCTTATCTAGTGGATGTGGCAATATAAAATGCTTTGGATCCTATACCAACACACTGCTACAGCCTGCAGCTATGCGCCGACCTTGGACCAGTTGGAACTTCACGACATTTGCGCTGGGCTCTACTAGCAGTAGAGTGCTGAACATGCAGCTGTTGACCTTCCTCTTAGTTGACTGTTGTAGACTGAGTGCCATCAAATATTCGCACTGATAGAATGAATAGATTCGTCTCTGTGGTGTCTGCTGTGTAAAAGCAAGGAACATTTGCTGCAAATGTGACATCGGGACATCCGGACATTCATCAGAATTGTTCCACTATATTCTCCAGTAGGCAAGAACTGTTATTTAGAACTGCTGTAGAACTGCTATTTCTCTTGCCATGATAGTCACATAAACAGCCTTTGCAATAATAGTAAGTTTTGTTCCAAAATAATTTCAACAAACCAGCTTGACATACATTATGGTCATCATTATTGTACAGTTTTCCTTGATTACTTGACCATTGATCATCATAATTATACCAGACAATGAGTTTGATGTTTGCAACAATGTGTTTGGCTACTGGTATGCTTATCTTTTTGATTACATGCATGAAACCTTAATAGTTGATTTTTGCCAGCCTTGAAACTTCACGTGTACGAACCGTCCGACCCATAAGGTTAAACGGTGATAGTGTAGAACAGAGGTTCATTCCGGTTAATTGGAATAAAAATTACCTGGGACCTGGAGGCCTAAATTATGATTCAAATGGGAGAGAAATACTTACTTCCACCCGAGGTAAACCCTTAAACGTGGAAAATACATTAGATGGATTGGCAAGGAATAGTCAAACCCCTGGGATAGTTACTCAGACCGTTATGACCGTTCCCGTTTGCTCCCCTTGCTTATATACGCCCGCTGGTGAATGGAAGTCCTTCCCGATGGTAACAGTAGCACAAGAATGGCAACGATCAAACAGCAGAACCACGAGTAATGATCTCAGATCAAAGTCAAAACTTGAATGAAGGTTATAGACAACCGGAGACAACCTGTAAAGTTGTCCAGGCACCCCAACAATTGCCAGGAGAAGAACTGAGAGCTATGTTAAATCCATTGGAAAGCCTTTGCCAAAGATTGACAGAACTGTGTGTTCGCAGCGAAAATGCATTGAAAATGTCCAAACAGAGTAACGAGTCATCTGGTACTGATAATAACCCTGGAGAGAGAGCATCGCCTCCTGAACCAACATTTGAATCTAATAAAACTCTGAAGTCACAGGCATCGAGCGAAAAGATAGTAACAGAACTTTGTGAAATGGCTAAACCCCCAATAAACTCTACAACCAATGAACAAACTGATAAACCTCCAAACATAGAAAAATCCAATCCTGTAGCAGAAAACGTGAAGAAACCGGTTGAAAGAAATAAACAATGGTTGAAACTGGAGAGGTATGATGGTGAAACGCCATTAGAAGCTTTCCTGGCTAAATATGAAATATGCGCTACACACAATGAATGGAATGATAAAGAGAGGCTAAGTCAGTTAATGTGTGCCATGGTTGGAAACGCATCTCAGGTTTTGTGGGAGTTTAATGCGTCGGGAGTGTCATCATGGACTGATTTGGTAAAAAGATTACGGGCCAGATATGGAAGCTCTGACCAGACCACTTTGTATCGCACCCAGTTGCGTACGAGACGTCAAAGAGAGGGAGAAAGCGTACAAGCTCTGTCTCAAGACATCCGCCGCTTGATGGTTCTCGCATATTCAGGTCCTCCAACAGAGATGAGCGAAATGATAGCGATTGATGCTTTCTTAGATGCTCTGACCGATTCTGATCTGGCCGTACGTGTGAGAGATCGTGAGCCCACGACACTGGATCTAGCCTGTCGGTATGCAATCAGACTAGAGGCTAATCAAGTGACCCGGACTAGAGTAGAACCTGGTGATCGACGGTTTGGACGAATAAAAACAGTAAAAGAACGCCCTGAACCTAATGACCGATTCAACCAACAGCTGATTGAGCAATTGACAAAGCTAGAACGTCGTCAGACGCAATTGGAACAAATGATGCAAAACCCAGCCTGGAAGCCTGTCAACCAGTCGAATAACATGCAGTTTGAGAGAACCTCATATCCGCCTAGTAATGAGAGAGTGAGAAACGGAGTGTACCGGAGAGACTGGCGAGCTTCAAATGGGAGAGATCGACGAAATGACGGTAGATGTTTTCGCTGTCATCAGCTGGGTCACCGACAGAGGAATTGCCCACAGACTTTGTCGAAAGAAACAGAACAAGAGCAAAATCCTGACTCTGAACCCGATGCATCTGCAAATGCCCGATATATAAAAGGAAGCAGTAACGCCTACCTACCTGTTCGGATAAATGGACAAAATATTTTAGCCTTGGTCGATACTGGTAGCGAAATTTCCTTGATTCCTGCTTCCCTGATTCGTCGCAAAGATATGCAGTTGTCACGCCAGTTACTGAAAGCCGCAAATGGTACCGCCATTCACGTCCTAGGAGAAACTAAAGTAGAATGTGAAATTGGTGAGCAAAGGTTTCAGATACAAGGACTGGTGACTGAACAATTAAGTGAACTGATTCTCGGTCTCAACTGGTTGGAACGACAGAATGCGGTATGGAATTTTGGCGAAAGGTGGGTCAAACTACAAGGACACCAATTTCCGTTGTATCGTATGAGTGGAACGGGAAATTGCAGGAAGGTAGCCCTGGCGAGAGATGTTCAAGTGTCAGCAATGAATGAATTAGATGCAGAAGTCTTCGCGATCCTGCCGAACATGAAGAATGATTCACGAATTTGGGCCACACGTCCCCAACTGTTAGAATCGGGAATAATGATTGCCAGTACGATATTGCCAGACCGAGCCACTGAACTAGTGACTCATGTAATGAATCCGACCGGTCAAGCAGTTCATCTGAAACGAGGTTGTCAGTGGGTTGTCGACGAAATCCAACTCGAAGAGGTTGAATCCTTGTCCCCAAAACAAGACAGTTCTGTTGCCGCTTTCAGTACGAGCGAAGTTCCTGAAACCGTGGACTCAGAACGTGAACTAGCTCCACTTCGACAGAATGTTGCAGACGATACTCCTCCAGAAACGAGAGAGAAACTACGGTCCTTCGAAATAAAACATCGTCCAGACACGGCTCATCTTAATGCTGACGCTATGTCCCAGCGCCCGCATCTGGTCGATAAAAGCCGTGTTACCCGTACTGGACTTGTCGCCGAAAATCCTCTGCCTGACGATTGGGATCATGAAACTTTACGTTCTGAACAGCAGGCCGACCCGGATATTGGTTGGGTTGCTGATCGGCTCCAGCAGTCGTCTGAATCACCCTCCTTCGATGAAATTCGACCCCTCAGCGGAAAGAATAAAACGCTAGTCGTGCAGTGGCCACAGCTTGTTCTCAGAAATGAACTACTGTATCGCCGCTGGTTAAATGCCGAGACTAAACAAACTGAACTGTTGCAGTTTATTCCACCGCCTGGCCGGAAGTTAACTCTTGTCCGGTTTGCACACTGTGGCATGACTGTAGAACACTTGGGGTTACGTCGCACCTCCGCTCAAGTCCGTCGACGCGTTGTTGTTCTCATGGATTCTTCGTCAGACAAAGAATTCAGAAAGAAGATTCAGGACAAGTGTTTGACTCTTGGCAATCGGTGTGAACTGCGAGTGACCTCGGCCCACAAAGTGACAGATAAGACCCTCAAGCTCCTCTCCGAATATGAAGGTGATGGTATTGCAACCGTATTCGTAGCCGTTGCAGGTCGCAGCAATGGCCTTGGACCAGTTCTTTCCAGCAGTAGGACATGGCCAGTGATCAACTGCCCTCCTCTTTCTGGTGAATGGAGTCCTTACGACCTGTGGTCCATTCTTCGACTGCCCTCTGACCTTGGATGTTCGACTGTGCTTTCACCTGAAGCGGTTGACCTTCAGGCCGCGCAGATATTTGCGTTGAGTGATCATGTGATCTGGAGCAGGCTGCGTGCTTCACAGCTCAACACATGGATTGGATTGCGGCGTGACGACGCCTTGATCCACAAACAGTGATTCCAGAGTTGTTTCTTGGATAAAGCTGTTACGACTGTGCTACTGGCTAAAGCAAATGAAGCATATCTGCTAGCTAGTTCCTATTTTTGTATAATTAAATGTGTTTTCTTGCACAATGGAAGCAGTGGGAGTCAAGTCAGTACTTCCTTCTTAGTTTAGTAATGGTTCAGAAATATTCCATTAAAGATGCTAATAAAGGTGTAAGTGCTTAAAAAAAAATTATGTACTCACTGCATACACTAGGATGACTGTACTGAATGTAAACTGATGTTTAGAAATGATAGGTTGTGATGAAGTAGTATGTTAACGGTTGAATGAGTACTGTTATTACTGATGATTACTCAGCTGGTTTAATTAATCTTTCTGGTAAGATTGGTCATGATGTAATGACATTAATTGATGCAAGGTGAAAAATTGATATAGTACTAATTAGCTTTTCATGCTAGTAGGAACCACTTTGTCTAGGTGGAGGAGAGTGTGAAGACCCTGGTCCTCACAATTTTTATATAGCGTCCTACTAGGACAGGAATAGATTAACCTGCGGCCAATCTATTGCGCTAAGCATGAATAGAGATATTGGGCTCTTGTAGATTTATGATCTTTGGAGAGAAGGACGCGTCTGAGACAGATGGCCGACATTTTGTTGTGTGTGATCGTGGGTTTTGAGGGAAAGAATCTGATTGTTTGGTTCTAATAAGAGTGTAATTTTAGGTTTTACACGTAGAATTTGATGTTTAATTAGGCGCAGAATAAGTGTCGCTAAGAATTGGTGTTTCTGACTGAAACTGGTGATTTATAGAGCGTCATTTGTGTTGACCAAGACGACCCCGTCGCAAGAGTGAGAAAGCGGAAAGAATAAGGCGCAAATTTGTTAATTAAACTTGTATAATTAATTAGATTCAAGATTATCTATTTTAGTTTATTGGCCTTAAAGATCACTGATAATCAAAGAATAAGCAGAAACACTGTGCATTGTGAAATAGTATAATTCACGTAATTCTTTTATTTCCTGTCAATTCTTATTGAGTGCTATCTGCAGTTTTTGTATGTTAAACCACCATCAATGAGATGGACCTGTCAAATTTGAATAAACCAATGTTATTGGCTACGCCACCAAAAGGTGTTGTTTCAGATAGGACCACCCCAAACCAGGAAAGGGGAAGACTAGAGACCATTGAAGTAGGTGGTAAGATAGTCGAAGAAGAAGAAGAAGTTGATGCACTGGAAATATCTGAGTTTAGTCTTAGTAGCTCTGCAGATTTACAGAAGGAGATGATGCAGCTGCAGCAGCGAATAACTGTAATACAGGCGGCCCTGAATAATAGAAATAGTCGTGAGAGGGTAACAAAGAACTCAGGTAGATCTGACCAATCTTTCGTTTCCAGACCGGAAACCGCGGACAACCAAAGTCCCTCCCGCTCGCCTAAACCATCCTGGTATGATCATGTGGGAATGGACCCCCAGCAATTAAGGGAGTCATTAAGCACTCCGTTATCTGAGAGTTTAGGTGGATTGGTCTTCCACCCGGCTGATTCCCGGTACGCCTCCGCCGCTTTCCTCCAACCTGGCCATGACCCTATTTACTCCACCCAGGGGAGGTCCTATACCGAAGACGAAGAAGAAGAGCTAAACATAGCCTGTAAATTCATGTTCAATATGTTTGTTGCAAATAAATTGTCTTTGCTAAGTTCATAGGTATTGTCTAAGACAGAATCAAACGCTGGTGGAATTCTACTTATGTCTCACATGATGATTATATCTTTATATATTACCCAGACCATGGTGCCTTTTATTTTAATAGGTTAACGACGTGAATGAATAAAATATTTAATGCAAGAGAAAAGTATATGTAGGTCTACAGTTTTTGATTTCTACTGAATGCTTAGTTAGATTCATACTGGAAAAGGCAAACAACTGGCGAGGCTGAAAAATAATTTAAGTCCACAGAAACTTACAAGAGGTTCACTGTTTCAATTTTTGCCTTTGTATAAAAATCAGACGAATCATTATAATTAATTATGTCAAAAACATTTCTTCCAAGAATTCATTAGGATAGTCCATCACAAAACAAGTAAGAAAGTTCCCAGCTCTATCAGAAATCATTTGTGTTGGATTGTCATACGAAGGAAAAGAAGAAAAGCTATTCTAAAACAAAGGCACACGAACGAAAATATTTACGCACATCTGTGACCTACAGAAGCACATGAGAAATACTGGAGAAAAAGTACATATATGCCCGACATGTGAGAAGTCATTCGCATACTCTTCGAGTCTTCAAACACACACTGGAACTTATAGTGAATTCATACCGGAGAGAAATCTTACCAATGCCTAGTAGGTCAAAAACGTTTTTATCGGCCTTCATGTCTAAGAATCCATGCAAGAATCCACACTGGAGAGATGCCTTACCAATGCCAAGAATGTAAAAAGCGTTTTTCCACATCTTCAAGTCTAACACGTCATGCAAGAATTCATACCGGAGAGAAACCATACCAATGTCAGTTATGTGAGTTTAAATCTAAGTATGAAAGTTGTCGAAAGATGAGAAGTTTTTGTTTGGGAGAGAAACCATACCTTTGCCGAGTATGTCAACGAACATTCTCATGCATTTCAGGTCTGAAAAATCATGAAAAAACCCACCATGAAGACAAACAATTTTTGTGTTATTCTTTGTAAAAAAACCATTTTACACATCTTTATCGCTGCACAGTCATGGCAGAATTCATACTGGAGAGAGACCATACCAATGTCAGATATGTATTAAGAGTTATTTCCATGCTGCTCACCTACGAGATCATTTTCGGAACCATACTGGGGGAAAACCATACCAATGCCAGACCTGTCAAAAACGGTTTACACATTCTTGTAATCTTAAACGACATGCACGAATTCATTCTGGAGAGAAACCCTACCACTGTCAATTAGGCCTATGCGAATTTAAAACTAAAGATAAAGGTCATCTAAATAAGCATACGAGAACACATACCGGTGAGAAACCATATCTTTGCCAGATATGTCAGAAAACTTTCTCATGCTCTTCAGGTTTCAGACGTCATGAGAAATCCCAGTCCGTGTCTGGCTTGAGTTTGTAAAACCATTTTCAAAAGTTTACAGTCTGCAAAATCTTGTTGGAAACAATACTTGAGAAAAGCCAAACAGTTTCGTGTTATATCAGA
This sequence comes from Aporrectodea caliginosa, assembly GCA_020284085.1. Lineage (NCBI taxonomy): Eukaryota > Metazoa > Annelida > Clitellata > Crassiclitellata > Lumbricidae > Aporrectodea > Aporrectodea caliginosa. The sequence continues at coordinate 10,574 of JACEVL010002216.1, forward strand.
AAACATTCTCACGTGATTTTTAACATTTTGTCAGTTAACATTTTATTCGCTTCGTCAGAAATACACGAATGAATTCTATATAATATGGTGATAAACCATTATCTGTCAAATTATTATTAGAGCATTTTTGCGATCTTCGAGTCGACAAAGAAACAAAGGTCTTAACCAGAAATTACCCTAAATATTTGAAGCTGTTGATGTTTGGTGAACAAAGAAATAAAATCGAAGTGTTGAGCACTCAATCTATGATGATACGCACGAACGAATTCATGCATATCAGTTATGTATTTAAAGTGAGACTTTTGGTACAGTAAAAGTGAGTATTGTTCTCGGGACTGGACATATTCAAAGATCCTGCTTTTGTTTTGCGTTTTCGTGACACTTTCAGTTCAATTTTAGTTAGTCCTATAATTCTTATGTCTAGTTATAAGCACTTTGACTGTTGATCCGTGTTTCTTATTGCACTGCTTGTACTGTATATCTACTCTAACTGTGTCCGTGTTTTCATTCAATTCAAGTTGTACGTAGTCTTACTGTCACGCTGTTACCGTTCCGTAAATGCAATCACAAAGTAATTGTAACGATAATTTCACACATAATAAGTGCTGATTTTAAGACTAACGATGATGTTAAGGTTGAAATTTTAGCAATAAAGTTTGTTCCACCTTTATTTGTTATAGCCTACATTAGCTGACCAGTAATGACTCTTAGAAATGTAGCATCCATGTACAGCTGAGGGTTGAAGATACATCCGGGTAGAGGAGTGGAGCGATTGGAAGTGGAGAGATGGGAAGTGGATAGGCCCTAGAAAGGAATTGCCAAATAGGCCTACATTTTATGTCTAGTTATAAGCACATTACATGTAACTCTATCGAACAGTTTTTTTATTGCACTGCTTGTATACTTCACCTGATCTATTTTAAGTCAATCGAGTCCTTTCGAACGACCAAAATTCATGTGCCGCTGCCGCTATAGGTTGGGGAAACACGTTCGATTACTTTGTCCAATAAGAGACAGGAGCCAAAACAGGACGACGGAAGTGCGGAAGGACAGTCGGAAGGACGAGCATACAGAAGGTAACGGACATAAGGATGGACTTAAGGACGAGCAGTAGGACGGACAGAAAGGTGGAGTGAAAATAATGGTTGAATTTTATTTTTATTTTCTTAAACTGGCAGGGTATGCAATAGTTGCTATGCCATAATATAAGCATTCTGGCAAAGTCTTAGATTTCTGACATTTTTTCTTCATCGACCCCCACGGCATCAAAGATTTCACATAATTCAGCATGTACGGCAATGTCATAATGATGCGAATGAAGAATTGTTTTCAAGGGCAAGATGCAGAGTTGCAGATTCATGAGTACATTATGTCACAATATCACTGAAATACTCAATGATTACTCAATTACTCATGCTTTAAAGAGATGTTAACAATTTTTTATAGTTCGTGTTCATCAATACTTTCAATAGGTACCGGAAACTTCAACTACCTTTACCTTCGTACCTACACACACATAATACTACACAGTACACACTGTACACTGCACAGTGTACACACTACACACTACCAAATCGATACTGGGACTTCGTGTTAAAAGGGTTAAGCTTCATATAGGCTATGTGTTAACCCTCGGGCTACCAAGGGGGGGGGTGGTTGCCACAGCCCCCTAGGTTTTTATGTAAACCGTTTTTTTTCTTGTGGAATAAAAATTTTTAAAATTAGGTAGCTGTAGCAGATTCATTGGCGCACATTTTGAGGTAAACATTATGGTGGTAGCCCACGCCATTCAAAAGTTATACCCAATATACCCGAGGCACCAGGGGGGTGGATACCACCCCACCCCTAGATTTTCGACTATAATATCTTATCCGTCATTTAATATTAAGAGACACAAATTATACCATTCTATAGAGGGAATGTGGGGCTTCATTTGCATAATTAAATGTTTGTCTTTTGAAAACCTGAAGTGATCAAAATAAATAATAATACCCGTAATATGCGTGAAAAATGACTGAATGGAAGGACTTCCCCTTAGTTTTATGTCTGTAGCGTATTCAGTTTTCTTCCCAGAAGAGAAACAAATATACCATTCTTTAGAGGAAATATAGGGCTTCATTTGCATACCTACATCTTTGTCTTTTGAAAACCGGAAGTGATCAAAATAAATAATATTACGCGTAATCTGTGTGAAAATGGCTGAATGCAGCATTGTACATGCTTGCATGCATACATGTACATGTATATATGTATGGATGCATATTTATACGTATATAAACATTTGTAGGTATGTATTTGTGTATCTTGGATACACAGATCAGTTTCAAAACACACATAATCGTATATTTGTTTATCCAAAAGTACAAAATGTACGCAATAATATAAAATATGACTAATTATCGGTTCCTTTGTTAAAAATGATGTAATTTCGAGGTGCATTCACATAATGTACAACTAAATATACCATTCTGTGCAGAATTGAATGCTGAATCCATTAGTGTATTACAAGAAATGATATGTGAAACCAAACCCGAAATCCAGGGGTGGTAACCACCCCCTTGGTAGTCCGTGTTACAAAACAGCTTGGTAGCCCGAGGGTTAAATACACGCAAAATTATTTGAATATAAAATCGCTAGTTTAGTGCAAAGTAAAGATTTGATTTCCAACAAAAACTGCATCTTGATTAATTTGACACCTCCCAAAATGAGATAGGCTATAAACTCCTTGTTAACGTCATGAGCACATAAAATGATGACGTCACTATTATCAGCTTCCTAGTCTAGTCTTGGTAAGGTTCCAAATGTACTTTTTAATAAAATAATTCATGTTTATCGTCGATTATCATCGGTTTTCACAATTTTCAATTGCTTTTCCCTTTCTGTAGAATGTCCGGTTACCGGTTATAATAATTATCCGTGTAGCCTAAAATTTCGCAACTAATGGACCGCATTTAATATTGTGGTTGTTTCATATCCGTCTTTCGTTTAGTTTCGTTTAGGCTACTTAAGCATAATCTCCATAAATATCTTCCCCATGCACTTAAAATTTAGGTAGTCAATCGTTTTAGCGTTCGAAATTATTGGCCATTGTATCGAGACAACAGCGGAGCTTACACTCGTATTCTAATTTACTCCTCAACACCTGCCCACATGAATCCCGTCTGGGAATGCATGTACTGCGAGCTGGAAGTCTTAGGGTTATGAGATCTAAGGATGTGTAGGCCCTATGGATAGTAGAAATTCACGGCTAAAAGGTACTAAATTCGCAGTAGCATTTTATAAAAATTGCCGAAAATCACGGCAAATTCCCAGCATTAAATCACCCTTTTATTTACGAAGAAACAAACAACAAAGCAAATATTTATTAGAAGAAACGACGTGTTCCTCAATAACCAGTGGCGGCGCCAGCTATTCAATTTCGGCAGGTCGCGTCAGGGTCATGGGAGTTATTCTTCAGGTCGAAGAAAATATGTATATATATATATGCACTTATATATATATATATTATTTACATGTAAACATAACGAATAAAATTATTATTGAACGTTCATAGCCCAATTGTTGTAGCATATTCAAAGAAATTTAAAATAATTCAGCATTAAAACGTTAAACTTTAGTTACTTTACTAGATTTGGAAGTAGGCTACAGATGAGCTACTCAGAACATAATGAACATGTAGACCTAGACCTGTGCTATAGGCCTATATAAGACGCACGAATCGCATGACCCACGTTTTCAACATTTACAGAAACATCGTTTAACTCCTGCAATTCGCTAGCATTATTATCGTTCCGAACTACACCAAAGTCGGCATTAACAGTCATATCATTCTGCTTAACGCGTTTTCCGCCAGAATTATTTCCGAAGAAATCTTCAATGTTGCAGTGCCTCATTGCTAATGTTATTAGGCCTATAATGTTGATGCAAATCGTAAACAACTGAAAAGGCATCGGCGCGAAAAGGTTAGTTTCGCGAAGTAATCGACGACGCCCTATTGTATTTATTTCCACTAATTTTTGACGTAACGGCGGCAAAGACTAGGCTACATAAGCATTTCAATGTTAGAGTTTACAACATAGACTTCTGTTGACATAAACGTAAAAATGTCGTTTAGATCTAATAATTGCAATAGTGATCCTAGGGGCAAATGTTGATGTTTGAAATAATTAAAAGAAGATATTAAAAATTCCAAAGAATTTTAAGCAGGTCATTAAGCAGGTCGGGAGCACAATAGGCAGGTCAAATGACCTGCTGCGACCTGCTGTAGCGCCGCCACTGTCAATAACATAGAGCAAACCAGCGATTCGCTGTCGCTGTGTTGTGTCACGCTACGTGTCAGAGTGAACGTTAGGCACCTAGTAAGGTTCTGCAATAATTATGGACCATCATTAGACTACATGATTGTAGCGCCAAATTCTCGTCTGTAAAACTGTGACGCTAGGGCCACGCTTGTCATTTCGGAAAGTCATGTTGCATTAATCTCACAAAATGTGTAGAGAATCACGACGATTCACCACATTTGGGAAAATTCACGGTATTTACGGAAAATACCGAAAATATACGGAATTCACCGCTTACGTGACTTCCTGAATTACTACAATCCCTAAGGATGTACCAAAAATATATATGGGCTAGAGAATATTTGGAAATCGTCAATATTTTGGGACTCTACCAAACTCTCGTCTCTGGATCTGCCCGACAACATTTAAGCTTATAATTGGCTGCTGGAATTTTTGAAAGACCGGCGCCACTCAACGAGATTTGGTGGTCTGTTATCATCTGTAGCCAGAATCAATGCTAGTGTTGTACAGGGCAGTGGCTTCGGTCCGTCTGCCTATGATGTCAATGGATCGGATCTACACCCAAGGAACCGTGAAAACATCATGTCTAAATATGCCGACGATACTTACCTTCTGGTCGGATCTTCAATGCGAAGCACCATCAGTGAAGATCTTCTGTCTGTTGAGCAATGGGCGACGGCAAACAATCTGCGTCTGAACGTTCGAAAAACACGCGAGATGATTATTACCCGGAACCGTAAAGTACTGCCACCTCAAGCTTTGGAGGGACTCGAACGTGTTTCTGCCATTAAGATCCTAGGTGTAACCATAACTAATGACCTTCGAGCCACCAATCACGTGGATGAAGTCCTTGTCTCCTGTAGTTGAGCTTTACACGCTCTCAGAATACTCAGGTCTAATGGTCTTCCCAGTGGCGCTCTCTGCCGGGTTGCTGAGGCAACTGTCGTCTCTCGATTGACTTACGCCGCTCCAGCCTGGTGGGGTCTTACAACTGCTGAAGACCGAAAAAGACTCGAGAGACTTCTGCAGCGAATCAAGCATGCCGGACATCTTCCTCCTAACTCACCGTATATTGATCAGCTGGTGTGTGATGCTGACGCCAGTCTACTAAAGGCAGTGATTAGGAACGATTTCCATGTGTTACGCTCACTGTTTCCACCAATAATTACTCGCCAATAAAATCTGCGATCCCTGCCTCATGATTTCACTTTGCCCGAAAAGGATGATCGAAATTTCATACCTAGAGTACTTTATGGTGTATTAGGCTAAACAATAATTTCTCTTTAGCAATAGGTCTCAGTCACTAATACATTCCTAACCCTCTTATCTATTTGACTATTTATTTTTGTCTAATCGATATCTAAACTGTTGATTTTGTAATCTTGTTGCGTTTGTGTCAACGAGTTTGTAAAATAAAGGAATAGTAGTAGTAGTAGTACACTATCTCTATCATGTGGTTTAATTCCTGTTCAGCCAAGCAGGCACGTGGTACCCTAGTATGTTTTATGGACAGCATTGAATCAAGCTGCACGATTTTAACTCGTTTTATTTCAAGTAGGCCTAATGACGAAAGAGTAGCATACCGAAGAATTATGCATAATATTGTGTAAGGACTTTTTATACAGTGGAATATGGACTGCAAATTCATGTTCAGTGTGTTTGCTTGTTGAATGTGTTTGTTAAATTCGGTCTATCATTGGTCTCTCCTCTACAAATACATTTAAACTCCAGGCCATCCTAAGTTCGACCATAATATTTTCCTTTTTATCCGTGACTCTCTTCACTGGCTTCCCATCCGCCAGCGCATCCAATTTAAGGTTTGATCCCTCATGCGAAACTGTCTTGCTGGCTCTGTCCTCACGATCTTAGGGCATATTGTACCGCAGTATCTTCTCTGTCCAGTCGTTCCTCCCTTCGGCCCTCGGTCACTTGGTTGTCCCGCAGGTGCGTACTTCTACGGCGCAGTCCAGGTGTTTTGTATTGTCGAAGTTAAGCTACAAGTATGTGTTAAATACACGCAAAATTATTTGAATATAAAATCGCTAGTTTAGTGCAAAGTAAACTACTAAAGATTTGATTTCCAACATAAACTGCGTCTTGATTAATTTGACACCTCCCAAAATGAGATATAAACTCCTTGTTAACGTAATGAGCACATAAAATGATGACGTCACTATTATCAGCTGCCTAGTCTAGTCTTGGTAAGGTTCCAAATGTACTTTTTAATAAAATAATTCATGTTTATCGTCGATTATCATCGGTTTTCACAATTTTCAATTGCTTTTCCCTTTCTGTAGAATGTCCGGTTACCGGTTATAATAATTATCCATGTAGCCTAAAGTTTCGCAACTAATGGACCGCATTTAATATTGTGGTTGTTTCATATCCGTCTTTCGTTTAGTTTCGTTTAGGCTACTTAAGCATAATCTCCATAAATATCTTCCCCATGCACATTTAAAATTTCGGTAGTCAATCGTTTTAGCGTTCGAAATTATTGGCCATTGTATCGAGACAACCATGGAGCTTACACTCGTATTGTAATTTACTCCTCCACACCTGCCCTCATGAATCTCGTCTGGGAATGCATGTGCTGTAAAATTGGCGAAAATCATGGCAAATTCCCGGCATAAAATCACGCTTTTATTTACTTAGATCCGAACAAACAATAACGCAAATTAGAAAGAAACGACGCGTTCCCTATTTAGGCCTAATTAATGTCAGTGTAAACGTCCTGCATCGAATCACGCTTGTGCTTACTTAGCTCGTATCAATGTAATCATATCAATAATCAGGGCCGTCCATAAAGAAGTACGTCTGCTCCGGGGGGAGGGGGTTTAGGAAAGTGTGACAGTTTGTGACAGGGGAGGGGGGTCAGGCCATGTATGACGTCACACATTTATTTTTATTTTTTTTTTTTATTTATAATTTATTTTTTATTTTTAGTAGAATTTCATAGCTTCAAAAATAATTTTCACAAATTTTCTGAAACATTTTAATTAGTTTTATGTCAAAATAGCATGAAATGCATATCTCCTGAATGTGTTTTCACGATTCCTCTTGCTAGGAGCGCTAGTAATAATGCTGTTGCGAAGCCTTGTTTATGTATTAGCCTTGCTTTCGGAAGTATTATTATTTCACTGTTCGAAAGTGTGACGTACTTTAGGGGGGCGAGTTTTGTGACAGTTTGTGACAGGGGAGGGGGGTAAAATGGTCAAAATAGCGTGACGTACTTTATGGACGGCCCCTAACAGAGCAAAGCAGCGATTTGCTGTGTTGTTTCACGCTAAGTGTCAGAGTCAACGTTAGGCACCTAGTCAGGTTCTGCCATTGTGGACCATCATTACATGTAGCGCCAGTTTTCTCGTCTGTAAAACTGTGACGCTATATCTAGAGCGAAACATTTCGTTTCCTAATTTATTCGTGTTGCATTAATCTCACAAAATGTGTTCAGAATCAACACGATTCACTACATTTGGGGAAATTCCCTGCATTT
>JACEVL010002217.1:0-18929 GCA_020284085.1 Aporrectodea caliginosa
TCCCAGAACCCCCTCCCCTACAAAAAAGAAATACAATGGAATCATTTTTTACACTAAAAAATACAATCTCGAATTTCAAAATATATGAGTTTAGTTTTTACCAGCTTTTTAGTAGTATTAAACATTAAGCAATTATTCATTTTTTAGCATTACTTGATGTTTTCGCTACCATTTTGAAGGGTCTGTGTTGATTCATTGGAAAAAAATTTGTTGACGTCAACTTTTACCGAACCCCCCTCCCTCCTTGTCAACAACTGTCAAACTTTTTCAAACCCCTCTCCCCCCTATTTTTTGACATAATTAATGGACGACCCCTCAGCGTCCACAGGGAGACCAACTTATTCACCGGTGCTATATCAAATCAAGTCCACAACAGCCAGGCTGCTCTCTTCGGTTTGATGCCAGGCCAAAATCCGGAGAAGTCAAGCTCCGAAAACCACAGCGTTGCATAAATGGTAAACGCAGGGCACAATTCGCTTATTCAGAAGCGCTGCGTCAAGTCAGAGGAGTTGCGAAAAATTACCACGGGAAGAACAACATTCCTTTACCAGATGACCAGAGAACCGAAACTGCTAAGCTTTGTCTATTCTGTGGTTCAACTGAGTAGGCCTGCCTCAAAGTACATTGCAAGAAACCATATGCAGCCTGCCTTAGTTCACATTACATAAAATTAATTCACACAGAGAAAATAATTTATTCAAACATTCAAAGAAATAAAATATAAAAAATATAAAAACAAAAATTTTGAACAAAATATTAATGATTGAAGGCTGTCAAAAGAAGTTATAATGATGTCTATGGTCAGTACCTGTGGGATAAATGCAGGACGCCATGTTCGTTCTCACGATACTAAATCTGTGGTTGAAAATTAAATTATCTCAAAACTAGACATAAGTATCAAGACATTGTTTTGCGATTTACAGAATAAGCAGGTGATTAGTTGTATAGGATTGTTACGATTTAATTAGTCGCAGAGGAAAGCGAGTTATGAAGCATTTCGTGCCGATGAGCGATAATGCAACCTCGTGTTGCCAGAGGCAGTAAGTAAGTAAGAAAGGCATTTCTATACTTTTTTATCCGTCATCCATACTTTTCATCAAAGCTTAAAGCCAGAACGTTGACTTTCAATTTAAGTTGTTTTGTAGACCTTGTGGCTTGAATAAGTGGTACAGAGTGCCGTATACCCGATTAGCGCCGGTAGGGGCCGTCCATAAATGACGTCACGCAATTTTGTGCCGATTTTTAACCCCCCCTCCCCCCTCGTCACACTTCGTCACAAAAAGTAACACCCCTCTGAAAATGACGTCACAAAGCTCTGACCCCTAAAACCAAATTTCCATGGCGAAGCAAAATGCTCCTTCATGGAACAAATAGGGAAAAGCATGAATATTTTAAAATCTAACGGTGACCAAATATTGAAATAATAAGAAAATTATTAATAATAGTGCCCGTATACATTAAAATAATTAAAAAACTAATGAAAATTTAATCCTCAAAATTAGTGCTGTTATTAATAAAATTAAATTGTTGTTAATTGTTAAATTTAATAACATGGACCTGGTGTGACGTCACACTTCTCAGACCCCCACCCCATGTCACACATCGTCACAAATTTCCGACCCCCCTCCCCCTAGGTGCGTGACATCATTTATGGACGGCTCCTAAATAAGCTGGTGTCATGACGCGACTTTTGTGCGGCGCTGAGAAATTTTGCAGATTTACATTACATTTGTGATCATCTTCTAAGTTCTTTTGGTTTATGTAAAGTGCAGTGGCAATGGCCATGCTTGTTCGTTTCGATGCCAGGCCAAAATCCGGAGAAGTCAAGTTCCGAAAACCACAGCGCTACTTAAATGGTAAACGTAGGGCACCCGCTTATTCAAAAGCACTGCGTTAAGTCAGACGGGCTGTATAAAATTACCATGGCAAGAACAAATTCGGTTACCAGAAGACCAGGGATCCGAAACTATATAAGCCGAGTATGCCTATGAAGTGTTCTGTTGCTATTAGACTAAGCATTTTCGTTTAGCTTTTAATCTGACGTTTAATCTAAAATTGTTTGCACTTTTGCAGTTACTTTACTCGACATCCAGTATGGTTTGGTGTACTGCATCGCAATGTAAGAACAGCAATCGTAAATCGAAGACAATCCGGTTCTACAGTTTTCCCACCGATCCTGAGCGAAGGAAGAAATGGGAGAAGATCTGCCGTCGAGATAACTGGCAGTCGACAAAATATTCAAAGTTATGCGAGGTGAGAAACGACTTGTTAAGATTTTCATGGGGCGTTTACTACAATACAATATAATACAATTAGAAATTTATAGCATGCTTTAACTGGACAAGAAGGAACATTGAACGATTGGTGTATGGAACGAAAAAGAATATTCCTGATTATTACAGATAATGTCAGTAACATGATTAAGTCAGTTAAGACTCTAAATGAAACATTAGAATCAATGCAACAGGAGCAAACAGATAATCAAACTGATCAGCTTATTAAAATACAGCCCGTAAAAACAAAGTTTTTTACTATATCCATCTACTATCCTATAATGCGTCTTATGAAGCAGTTACCTCTACAAATATATAGTCCGCGTTCATTTTACAACATAGCGTCCGTTTAATGAGGCAGCGCACCCGTTTCTGTTGCAGCCAATGGCAACGCTGGCCAATGGCAACGCTGCGTGTCGGAAAAGGGATTCCCGGATTCGAAAAGTTGAGTCCCCGATTCTATAAGCTAGCCTTTTTCGGGGGAGCTGAAATTTTGATAGAATGAAGTGTGTGCGAGGGCGAGTCTATCTGCCAAGTTTCACGACGATTGAATGATTGTAAGTGATCGAACTAGTCGTCGCAAGATTTGACTTTTTAGCCTGTGGCTCAATCAATCAAGATTCCCGCAAGTTAAAGTAGATGGATAAAAAATACAGCCCGTAAAACAAAGTTTTTTACTATAATCCATCTAGAATCCTATAATGCGTCTCATGAAGCAGTTACCTCTACAAATATATATAGTCCGCGTTCATTACGTCGCCCGATATCTATATTTAGAACGTTCTAAATATAGATATCGATGGGAAAAGGTGATTCCCCGATTCGAAAAGTTGAGTCCCCGATTCTATAAGCTAGCCTTTTTTGGGGAGCTGAAATTTTGATAGAATGAAGTGTCTGCGAGGACGAGTCTGTCTGCCAAGTTTCAGCGCGATCGAATTATTGTAAGTGATCGAATTAGTCGTCGCAAGATTTGACTTTTTAGCGTGTATTTGGTAAGGGGGGCCGTTTTTGGCACCACGTAAGTCCCGATTCTATAAGCTAGCCTTTTTTGGGGGCGCTGAAATTTTTATAAGATGAAGTGTCTGCGGGGACGAGTCTGTCTGCCAAGTTTCAGGACGATTGAATGATTGGAAGTGATTGAATTAGTCGTCGCAAGATTTGTACCAGGTGGCGACAAGCAAGCAAGCAAGCAAGCAAGATTCCTGTAAGTTAAACTAGATGGATTAATAAAATACAGCCCGTAAAAACAAAGTTTTTTACTATAATCCATCTAGAATCCTATAATGCGTCTCATGAAGCAGTTACCTCTACAAATATATAGTCCGCGTTCATTACGTCGCCCGATATCTATATTTAGAACGTTCTAAATATAGATATCGATGGGAAAAGGTGATTCCCCGATTCGAAAAGTTGAGTCCCCGATTCTATAAGCTAGCGTTTTTTGGGAGCTGAAATTTTGATAGAATGAAGTGTCTGCGAGGACGAGTCTGTCTGCCAAGTTTCAGCGCGATCGAATTATTGTAAGTGATCGAATTAGTCGTCGCAAGATTTGACTTTTTAGCGTGTATTTGGTAAGGGGGGCCGTTTTTGGCACCACGTAAGTCCCGATTCTATAAGCTAGCCTTTTTTGGGGGCGCTGAAATTTTTATAAGATGAAGTGTCTGCGGGGACGAGTCTGTCTGCCAAGTTTCAGGACGATTGAATGATTGGAAGTGATTGAATTAGTCGTCGCAAGATTTGTACCAGGTGGCGACAAGCAAGCAAGCAAGCAAGATTCCTGTAAGTTAAACTAGATGGATTAAAAAGTAGTCTAAAGAGGCACACGAGAACACATACTAGAGAGAAGCAAAGGTATCTTTGCTGGGTATGTCAGAAAACGTTCTCATTTGCTTCGGCTCTGAGACGTCATGAAAAAATCCACTCCATATCAGGATCAAGTTTGTAAACCAGTTTCCAACGTTTACAGTCAACAAATTAAGTTGGAATCAAAAGCCTTACAAATTTCAATTATGCCAGAGTATATTCTCACGCGATTACTTTCAGTTAAAGCACGAAACATGTTTATGCACTTCGACAGAAACGAACGAATGAGGTTGTTAAAAAAATTACATTTAAACAGTCTTCATGTCTACGAAGAAAAAGTTTTCAACGAGGGTTACTTGAAACATTTGACGTTGTTGACTTCACAAAGAACAGATGGTGAACAATGAAGAAAAATGGAATATTGAACTGTGGAACTACTCAGGCTATGATGATACGCTTGAACGAATTCATTCAGATCAATTTTTATGCAGAGTAAGAGCTGTAGTGCAGTAGGCTTTGTGCGACCGAGTATTCCTACAGGATTGGACATAACCTATTCAAGGATTCTGCTTTTGGTTTGCGTTTTTGTGGCACTTTTAGTTCCATTTAGCTTGTCCTGTTATAATTCTTATGTCTAGTTATAAGCATTTTAACTCTATGGAACTGTTTTTGTTATTGCGCTGCTGGCATACTTCACATAATCTGCTGTTATATTCATTCAGTTCAATTTTTATACAGAGTAAGAGCTGTAGTGCAGTATACATGTACAGATTGAACATTACCTATTCAAGGATTCTGCTTTTGGTTTGCGTTTTCGTGGCACTTTTAGTTGAATTTAGGTAGACCTATAATTCTTATGTCTAGTTATAAGCATTTTAACTCTATCGAACAGTTTTTGTCATTGCACTGCTGGTATACTTCAAATGATCTAGGCCTACTGTTATATTGTTCGTGTTTCCACTCAATTGAAGTTTTACATAATTGTACTCCGTACTCTCACGCTGTTGCTATTTCGTAAATGCAATCACAAGGTAATTGCAACGATAATTTGACACATAGTCTGTGCTGATGGTAACGATGCCGTTAAGGTTGGCATGTCTTAGCAAATAAAGTTTGTTCATGATTTATTTGTCATATTTAAACAATAACGACTCTTCGAAATGTAGCATCCATATACAGCTGAGGTCGGAAGATAGGTCCGCAGTAAATTGCCCACAACATGGTGAACGGTCGAAATATTTCTCACCCGAATAGGAACCATATAAATCAACTCCTCTTGTACGAATTTATTCTAATTTTATTTGGGTTTAAGTTTTCTTTCGCTTCAGTTTGATTGATTGATTGATTGATTGACTAACTGACTGGCTGATTGATTGATTAATTGGCAAAAATCACTCATTGGAAGCTGTATACAAGATAAGGAAGCCAGTGGAGTAAGTCACGCATCATAATGCAACACATGGTCAAATTTGCAGAAACCACCAACAAGCCTAGCAGCTGCACGAATGGATGTGTGAGCATGATGAGACGTGGCGTAGGTGTTGGACACTGTCACATCCCATGCCAGGCATCGTACACGTGACCAAGGGATGATTATGACACCGTTTTGCCGCTTTCCGTCTGCTCTTGAACGGCCGTGAGGCTCTCTCTATACAGAGATTTTCTCAGCTTAGCGCTGTCCAGATGATGTCGTTCAGTCTATCGTGACGGTGTTCGCGCCTTCTCCTCCTCTTCCTCTTCCTCATCCTCCTCCTTCTCCTCCTTATCATCTGCAAACCAATCGGTGGAGCCCGCTTGCGTCCAATGTTTCTTGACAGTAGTGGCACAAATGGAGTTCACAAAGTGTCGTGCCTACCTTCAACCCGACCGCGATCCGTTCTTCCTCGTCTGAGTGGCGCTGTCCCAGAGTGGTCAGAGAGGAACAAACATTCAATTACGGCCTACCAGTATGAGGTGCACTTGAGGATAGAAGAAAAGCAAGATCTCGTGGACACCTATCAGGCCTCTCCATGTTTTGTCTTTACATAGGAGATCCTACTCTGTTGGCGAAGAGTTGGATCAGGTGTTCCTGTTGGAGTCGTCTCACCTGTCAGAGGCAGGGTGACAATTGCCGCGGGGTTCAAAACCTTCATTCTTTCTTAGGATCCCACAGTAAAGTCTTTATTGCACATCCAAACTCCACGTGGATCAAAGTCTGACCTACAGTTATTTTTCTACAATTCTCATACTGGCCATGGGCATCAACTCGCTGACTGCTGAATTCGCAAGTTTGTAGTATATGGTGTCTCAGCCGACTCTGTTGGTAAGATACATGCCTACAGTTCGTTTGTGCTAGCAGCAGAAGCCAAAAAGGCGGAAGTGCCAGCGTAGATTCACAACGGACTCTCAGACCACCACCTCTCATCGGCAGTGAATTTTCGCTGAGATGCAAGTTGAAGGTATGCACAAGTGCCACACGAGCCAGAGAATTTTGGATATGTAGGCCAAATGCCTGTTGACTTCTAGATCCGGGGTTAATTGTCAAGATCGAGTTGGCGTAGGCCTACTCCAGGCGAGAGAAGACAAGAGATCGAGCAGGCAGACTAGAGCTTATGTGACGGAGCTCTTTGATATTTAAAGAAACATGATACGCAAAAGTTTGTGATGCGGGGTCAAAGTGTAAGATTATTATTTAAGTGACCAGGTTAGTTGTAATTCAATCTCTAGGTAACTATACTTATATCATCATGAATACAATAATAATACTCATTTCAGCGACTAAAAATGATATGTTGGAATACACGACTTAGCTAATGTTTCTATCAATAATTGCTAAAAGAAAAGAAAATAATTTATAATATGACATTATAATTATTTAAGGTACATAAGGCTACATATATATTAATCTGCCACCGGACTAGTTTTTTCACGTAATTTTTTTCTCATATGGAATATAATTTTTGCATTTTAGGTAGCTGTAGCAGATACATTGGCGCACATTTTGAGGTAAACATCATGGTGGTAGCCCACGCCATTCAAAAGTTATACCTGATATACCCGAGGCACCAGGGGGGTGGATACCACCCCTTAGTTTTCGACTATAGCTTATTGACTATTCTTCCTAGAAGAGAGAAACAATTATACCATTCTTTTTAGAGGAATGTAGGGCTTCATTTGCATACTTATATGTTTGTCTTATGACAACCTGGAAGTGATCAAAATAAATAATAATACGTGTAACATGCGTGAAAAATGGCTGAATGGAAGCACTCCCCCCTTAGTTTTTGTCTGTAGCGTATTCAGTTGTCTTCCTGGAAGAGAAACAAATATACCATTCTTTAGAGGGATTGTAGGGCTTCATTTACATACCTACATCTTTGTCTTTTGAATACCGGAAGTGATCAAAATAAATAATAATACGCGTAATCTGTGTGAAAATGGCTGAATACAGCATTACAACGTAAACCGATATATATATGTATGGATATATATGTATGTATGTATATTTATACGTATATAAACATATGTAGGGATGTATGTGACATAGATCAGTTTGAGAACACACATAATCTTATATTTTTTTATCCAAAAAGTACAAAATGTACGCAATAATATAAAATATCGTTAACCCTCGGGCTACCAAGGGGGTTGGAACGACCCCCCTAGGTTTTTGCTTCGCGAACTTGTTCCATATGGAATATAATTTTGACATTTTAGGTAGCTGTAGCAGGATCATTTGCGCAAATTTTGAGGTAAACATCATGGTGATAGCTCACGACATTCAAAAGTTACACCCGATATACCCGAGGTACCAGGGGAGGGTTGATACGACCTCCCCTTAGATTTTCGACTATAGCTTATTGACTATTCTTCCTAGAAGAGAAACAATTATACCATTCTTTAGAGGGAATGCAGGGCTTCATTTGCATACTTATATGTTTGTCTTATGAAAACCGGAAGTGATCGAAATAAATAATAATACGCTTAATATGCGTGACAAATGGCTGAATGGAAGCACTCCCCCTTAGTTTTTTGTCTGTAGCGTATTCACTTGTCTTCCTGGAAGAGAAACAAAGATACCATTCTTTAGAGGGAATGTAGGGCTTCATTTGCATACCTACATCTTTGTCTTTTGAATACCGAAAGTGATCAAAATAAATAATAATACGCGTAATCTGTGTGAAAATGGCTGAATACAGCATTACAACGTAAACCGATATATATGTATGGATATATATGTATGGATGTATATTTATACGTATATTACGGTATATAAACATGTGTAGCGGTGTATGTGACATAGATCAGTTTCAAAACACACATAATCTTATATTTTTTTATCCAAAAAGTACAAAATGTACGCAAAAAAAAAAAAAAATCGCTAATTAAGGGGGTTCCGTTGTTAAACGTGATGTAATTTCGAGGTGCATTCACATAATATACAACTAAATATACCATTCTGTGCAGAAATGAATGCTGAATCTAATGCTGTATTACAAGTTATGATATGTGAAACCAAACACGAAATCCAGGGGGTCGTCTCAACCCCCTTGGTAGTCAACGTCACAAAAAAGCTTGGTAGCCCTAGGGTTAATTAAGAGGTTCCGTTGTTAAAAGTTCATTCATTCATTCATTCAGATCATTTATATAGCGCCCCTTCAAGAAGCTACTCAGAAGTGCTCCCGGCCCAGCCACGACTAAAGAAAAAGTCTTGAGGGACTTGTAGAACCCTGTCGGATGGATTACAAGTAAAAAACGGAGCTTAAGTGGGAGGTCATTCCAGATGGAAGGGCCCACAACCGAAAAAGCACGGCGCTGCTTAATAGCCAAGCGTGCCCGTGGAACTAGGAGCTCACCCCTCGTCGTAGAACGAAGCACCCGACGCGCTGCAACGTCAGACACTGGGCGGCAAAGATCACGCAAGTAAGATGGAGCACAGCCAAGAACGCAGCGAGAAACCACAGCAGCAGTGCGGTATGAGATCCGCTGAGAGATAGGCAGCCAGTGCAACACATCACGTATGTATGCAGAGACAGGAGAGAACTTAGGAAGTCGTCCAATAAGACGAGCAGCCGAGCGTAGAACTCGATCTAGCCGCCCCAGAACCCCAAGAGGAAGGCCAGCAAGTAGGGAGCAACAGTTGTCAATTCGACTGGTAACAAAGGCGTGAACAAGGACCACGACCGCATCGTGAGAGAGAGAGCGAGAGACAACTCGAAGCTGACGAAGCTGATAATAGCAACTCCGTGCAACCAGGTTCACATGTTGAGACAAAGTAAGCTCAGAGTCAAGAGTAAGTCCCAGATCACGAACTGTGACGGAAAAGGTTATGTGAGGAAAGAGCAATGTAAGTTGGGGAAAGTCGATACCCTGAAGTTGCCTACGGCCACCCAGCCAAATAAGTTGTGTTTTAGAGGGATTTAAGAGTAGCCGATTGGAGGCCATCCAAGAAGAGAGGACATCCATAGTCAGACACATCTGGCTTACAGTAGCCACCGCATCCGCCGAATGGGTGTGGATGTAGGCTTGCACATCATCAGCAAATAGTTGGTGCAGAAGCCTCTGAGACGCCAGCAAGGGACAGACATCAGCAGTATAAAGAAGGTATAGCAGTGGGCCCAGGACAGAACCCTGGGGCACCCCAAAAGGGGCAGGAACCCAAAGAGACCTGGACGAACCAAGGACTACACAGTTTGAGCGGTCAGTTAAGAAAGATGTAAGCCAATCAAGAGGCTGGTCCACCAAGCCAAAGGAAGTAGAGAGGCGCTGCAAGAGAATGGAGTGGTCCACAGAGTCAAAGGCAGAGCTTACATCAAAGAGAGCAAGAAGAGTAACCTGACCACGGTCAATTGCGCTATAGAAGTCTGACAAAAGTCGAAGCAGGAGAGTCTCCGTGGAGTGATTCCGACGGAAACCCGACTGCTGCGACGGAATCAATTCATTCATATCCAGATATGCCCACAGCTGGTTAGCAACAATGCGTTCCAGTATTTTAGATAGGAAAGTAACGTTAGCAATGGGGCGATAGTTTGCTGGATCAGTTTGGTCCAGACCATCGCGCTTCAAAACTGGTAGGAGAACTGAGCGTTTCTGTGAGACGGGTAGGCACGCCTCACGGATCGAACAGTTGCACAGAATAGTGAGGAAGGGAAGTAGATCGTCAATAAGTTCCTGAACAAGAAATGTTGGTGCAGGATCCAGCTCGCACGTCTTGGCGGCAGAGGAGAGGATGAGTCGACGCAGCTCCTCGCTCGAAATCTCCTGGAGTGCAGAAAGCCGATGCTCCGTGGTAGAAAACGTATATGTCGAGGTGCATTCACCTAATGTACAACTAAATATACCATTCTGTGCAGAAATGAATGCTGAATCCAATGCTGTATTACAAGTTATGATAATGTGAAACCAAACACGAAATCCAGGGGGGGGTAACCACCCCCCTTGAGTCAGTGTTACAAAAAGCTTGGTAGCCTGAGGGTTAATATTAAAAAGGTAGGACTACTATACTCATATCATGTATACAATAATATACTCATTTCATACAATAATAATTATACTCATTTCAGCGATTAAAATGATTGTGTTCAAATACATGACTTATCAAATGTACCAATGATCGCTAACAGATAAATAATTGTTTTTAAATGACATTAGGGCCTATGTTTCAGGAACATTAACCAGCCTATATTAATCTGGCAACCGGACTCAGATTTTCACTAATATATTATTTTTAAAATTCGAACAAAATATCTGAAAATCTTTCAAAGTAGTGATGTGTTACGTGTGTCAAATGTTTTTGAATATAAAATCACTTGTTTAGTGCAAAGTAAGCTTCTTATTTCCAAAATAATGTAAAACTGCAGCAAATGTGAATTTGAAACCTCTTATTGTACGACATAAACTCCTTGCTTACTTAATGAGCACAAAGAATGATGACGTCGCTTATCAGTTACAGTCTACGAGGTAACGATAAAAATCTACTGTTTCAAAATTAATTAAGATTAGTCGTCGATTATCAATCAGTCTTTGCAATTTTCAATTGATATTCTCTTTTAGTTATTATTGTCAGTGTATTAGTCAATTATTGAGGCGTTTGAATATCCGTCGATCGTTTTATTCGTCGAAGCGTAAGGGTATTCTTCCTAAATATCTTCTCCATATAAAAATGTCAGTGCATTTTACAACCGTAATAATACATTGCTATCAAGTGCTTAAGCATCTAAACCTCGGCGAGTATGTTTCCGTTCTCAGTCAGTATCTGGCCACTTGGTTGGACATTTATGAAAGGGTCCTTACTTATTTACTGAAAAGGGACTTCTGCTGCCAATTCATACGGAAAGGTTTCCATTCTTTTTTCGTTTTCATGTTGTGCTACAGGGGTGCGTTATGCCTTATTTTTTATTAATAACTACTTTTACATATTATTATTAGTAGTATTATTATTATTATTATTATTATTATTATTATTATTATTATTATTATTATTATTATTATTATTATTATTATTATTATTATTATTATTATTATTATCATCATCATCATCATCATCATCATCATCATCATCATCATCATCATCATCATCATCATCATCATCATCATCATCTCTCCATCAATGAACATCAGCAATTATAGCCACCTTTAACTATAAAGCTGGATGGTTACTTTAGTCTGGATCCCCTAAAGTGTCACGGTAACTGTAATTTTTATTGCTAAAGCTAACTGTGATTTTCACATGTTAAAGTATATGTACATTCTTTTGAAAACAGTGTGCAAGGACTATTCTAGATAATGGAACAGAGACCGTTAGTTCATGTGCAATGAGTTTATTGTAATAATGATGTATATCTTCGCAAATTGATTTTGTGTCTTAGGCGATCAACATCGCGGAATTCTGATTCTTTCTTCATAGCTAGGCCTATATATCTTTTTTATTACGACTATTATGCCTTCTATTTTATGCTAATAATATGAATAAATAAATGCAAGGTAAAAGTAAATTTACTATATCAGATTTCAACCGAATACTTAGAGAACTTCAAAATGAAAAACGCAAACAAATGGCGGGCTTGGACAATAATATCACACCACTGAAAATAACACGAGTAGTTTCAATGTTTTCAACTCTAGCTACATGTGTAAAAACCATATCTGAGTCACAAACTCTGTTACTTTATAATCATGATGTTGAAAAGCATTTTTGGACTGGGAATGAGTGTGCTGCTCTCGGCTGTCTGCGTCGAAGTGTTCGTCCTTGAAGAACTGCTCAGTCTCTTATGGATTCTTCTAAAAATTCTTTAGGCTATTCCAACATAAATGCAACACAAGAAAAGATAGAAAGTTCCCAGCTGCAGAACCATATTACAATCCATTCTGAAGAGAAATCTTACCAATGCTGGAGTGATGCTTTATCAATGCCAGGTATGTGAAAAGCGTTTTTCCCTATCTTCAAATCTAACATGTCATTCAAGAATTAATACTGGAGATAGATACGCAATAATAGGCTACTGCCCACAACAGTGAACGGTCAAAATATTTGTCACCCGAATAGGCCCTTATAAATCTTGTATGAATGTATTATCTTTGGGTTTAAGTTTGTTTCGCTTAATTTAATTGATTGATTTATTGGTTGGTTGGTTTTTGATTGTTTGGTTGATTGATTGATTGATTGTTTGTTTGCTTGCTTGATTAATTGATTAATTGATTGATTGATTGATTGATTGATTGATTGATTGATTGATTGACTGATTGACTGATTGATTAATACTGTTTTTTGAAGGATCACTCACAACAAACACAAATCAAATAATGATAATTTCGCATAATGTGAACAATAAACTAGCCTAATCAGACCTATTGTACTTTGATATAACAACAACCCAGTACCTTATCCTGCGGGGCTCGTATGCATGGAACACGAGTAACTCTTACTCCTAGCGTAAATCTGGCCTGCGCCGGAGTAGTGGGCTTATTCGGTATGCATGGGTCACGATTAGCGCCTTACCCTGGGCGTAAGGCTACTCCCACTCTGAGGTAGGAGTAAGTCCGCTACTCTTTAGCTTAGCGGCGATAGACAAGATGGCGGCTGTCGTGATTCGTTGCATTCGACGACGTTTTCCACGTCAAAAAGTGTTTAAGAGGTTCTGTAATTAATTCGTCTCGCTCACCGATGACGAACTTTATATTGCCTTTCATTTTGGCCGTCACAAATGTTAAAATTTGACGAGATGCTTGACGATATTGCATTCGAAGTGCCGCGTCAGAGTGCCGTGCATATTATCTATACGGCCTGTTGTAATAATTAGCTTGTTAACTCCGCCCCTGATCGTATTCTGTCAGTGCCAGTCCCAAACGTGGATGAAGGAGGAGGGCGACGATAATGGTCTTTGTTACCACACAGTGGTCGTTTAACAGTAAACAAGCAATTACCTTGTTATCGCGGCAACCTTTTAAGTCAGCCCACTGTAAATAAAGTCGAAATTTATATGTATATAGGCCTACTATAGTTACGCTAACCGCCGCCTCTTTTAATTTTATATTTATAATAACTATAGTTTGCTTTGGTTTACGGTCGGCTTATTCAGTCTTTGTTTATTTCACGCCGATAAAGACGAAATATAAATATCTTTAACGCATGCGCGATCAACGAAAACTGCTGAAATATTGGGAAAACCCAATGTCATGAATTGTCCCGCGAAGTATACGCCCAGAGTAACTATTCCGCCCGCAAAGCCGGCTCAATGCATACCGACAAACGACGAAGGCTACCTCGGGACTAGTTACGTCGGACGTAGGCTCTACACCAAGAGTAGCTTACTCTCATCCCATGCATACGAGCCCAGATCTAAACTTAGGCCCTAATATAATAGTGGTGAACAATTTCCTTTGAATTTTTTATTAAAAGTCGATTTGTGAAGTTCAAAATGTGACTAAACGCGTTACAAATGCGCTTTTATTAATCAGCTGCTGTAACAGATGCCATAAACATATGAGTCTTCAATATCCTTTAAAAACGCTCTAGCGTTTTCTCAGGATTCCTAACGCAACTGGCAGAACATTTCCTTTACTTGAACTATTCAGCCTACATGTTGGACCAGATAATTATTGCGAATGCCCTTACCCTGGATCCTCTGGCTTTCTCCCGCTACATTGGTAAGAGATGCGCATGTTGCGTCTCATGCGCTTTGTGCTATTATAAGGAGCGTACGGATCGCGGTTCGATTCCCGTTGCGGCTTATTATTTTCAGAAATTTAAATCTTGGGCTAGCACGGTCCTTGCACGGGATTTACTAAATGGCGTGGCGTCCAATCAAACGTGAAGGGTTGGGTCTCATCTCATCAATTCATTGTAAAATGAGCAGAGTCCAGGCTATGATTATTCGGTCGCTATAGCAAAAAGCGAGGGTTTACACTTTACATTTTCAAATCCAGCGCAACGATAACATTTATAAGATAGAGAAAATTAAAATACAAGGGCGTACTACGCAAATCAAGCGGGAACGATATATAAAGGTAGAGAAAGCCCGTGTGAAGCCGGTTAGCACCGTCTAGTTATCTATAAAGCAGTAACTGTCGTCTAAAATGAACATCAAAGTGCCGTTATTGTTACGTCTCCACTCGATCTGGCTCCGCTAAAGTGTTACGGAAAGCCACCGAGTTGAAACGCTGGATGGTGATATTACTTTAATTATTTTCCAACTATATGTAAAAATCCTATATGAAACACAACTCTAGCTATGTGTAAAAATCATACCTGAAGCACAATCTCTGTTACTTTATAATATTGATGTCGAAAAGCATTTCTTTCAAACATTCATTAGGATAGTCCATAAAAAATTCAACACAAGAACAGATAGAAAGATCCCAGCTACAGAACTATATTAGAATCCATGCTGAAGTGATGCTTATCAATGCCAGGTACGTGAATAGTGTTTTCCTTTATCTTCAAAGCTAAAACGTCATGCAAGAATTCATACTGGAGAGAAGCCTTACCAATGCCAAATATGTCAGAAACGCTTTTTCCAGACTCTAAGTCTAGCAATTCATGCAAGAATTCATACTGGAGAAAATTCTTACCAATGCCAAATATGTCAAAGAAAATTTCTAGGTGTTCCAGTCTAAGACATCATGCAAGAATTAACACTGAGGAGAAATCTTACCAATGCCTAGTATGTCAAAAACGTTTTGCTCAGTTTTCGTATATGAGGATTCATGCAAGAATCCACACTGGAGATACGCCTTTCCAATGCCAGTTATGTCGAAAACGGTTTTCGCAATCTTCAAATCCAACAGTTCATGCAAGAATCCACACTGGAGAGATGCCTTACCAATGCCAAGAATGTAAAAAAGGTTTTTCCAACAGTTCACATCTAACGCGTCATGCAAGAATTCATACCGGAGTGAAGCCGTACCAATGCCAGCTATGTAAGTATAAAACTAAGTATAAAGATGATGTGAAGAGTCACATGAGAGTGCATACTGGAGAGAAGCCATACCTTTGTCGGGTATGTCAGAAAACATTCTCAAACATTTCTGCTCTTAAAAGTCATGAAAAAACCCACTCTGAAGCTAAACCATTTCTGTGTATTCTTTGTAACAAAACATTTTCCGCAGCTGCAGTGCTTCAGAATCATGTTAGAATTCATACTGGAGAGAGACCATACCAATGTCAGATATGTGAAAATAGTTACTCCCAATCTTCTCACCTACGAAACCATGTTCGAACCCATACTGGAGAAAAACCATACCAGTGCCAGACATGTCAAAAACGGTTTATCCAATCTTGTAATCTTAAATGCCATGCAAGTATTCATACTGGAGAGAAACCATACCACTGCCAATTATGCGAGTTTAAAACTAATCTAAAAAGTAGTCTAAAGAGGCACACGAGAATACATACTGGAGAGAAGCCATACCTTTGCTGGGTATGTCAGAAAACGTTCTCATTTGCCTCGGCTCTGAGACGTCATGAAAAAATCCACTCCACGTCAGGATCAAGTTTGTAAACCAGTTTCCAACGTTTACAGTCAGCAAATTAAGTTGGAATCCAAACTTTTGAAAAGCCATAAAAATTTCAGTTATGCCAGATTACATTCTCACGCGATTACTTTCAGTTAAAGCACGAAACATGTTTATGCACATCGACATAAATGCATGAATCAACCATACAGGGAGAGAAACCATGAGGTTGGTGAAAAAAGACATTTAAACGATCTTCATGTATACAGAGTTACCTGAAATATTTGACGTTGTTAACTTCACAAAGAACAGTTGGTGAACAATGAATAAAAATGGAACTGAACTGTGGAACTACTCAATGTATGATGATACGCATGAAAGAATTCATTCAGATCAGGAGCTGTAGTGCAGTGTGTACGACCGAGTATTCCTACAGGAGTATACATAACCTATTCAAGGATTCTGCTTTTTTGCGTTTTTGTGGCACATTTAGTTCCATTTAGCTTCTCCTGTTATAATTCTTATGTTTAGCTATAAGCTTTTTAACTCGAACTGTTTTTGTTATTGCACTGCTGGTATACTTCACATGATCTGCTGTTATATTCATTCAGTTCAATTTTTATACAGAGTAAGAGCTGTAGTGCAGTATACATGTACAGGATTGGACATTACCTATTCAAAGATTCTGCTTTTGGTTTGCGTTTTTGTGAATTAGTTCAATTTAAGTAGACCTATAATTCTTATGGTGTAGGCCTAGTTATAAGCAGCTTAACCCTCGGGTTACCAAGGGGTGGTTGCCACCCCCCTTAAGTTTTTATGCATAATTGTTTTTTTCATATGGAATATAATTTTTTGCATTTAGGTAGCTGTAGCAAATTCATTGGCGCACATTTTGAGGTAAACATCATGGTAGTAGCCCACGCCATTCAAAAGTTATACCTGATATACCCGAGGCACCAGAGAGGGTGGATACCACCCCTCCTTAGTTTTTCGACTATAGCTTATTGACTATTCTTCCTAGAAGAGAAACAATTAAACCATTCTTTAGAGGGAATGCATGGCTTCATTTGCATACTTATATGTTTGTCTTATGAAAACCGGAAGTGATCAAAATAAATAATAATATGCGTGAAAAATGGCTGAATGGAAGCACTCCCCCTTAGTTTTTTGTCTGTAGCGTATTCATTTGTCTTCCTGGAAGAGAAACAGCTATGCCATTCTTTAGAGGGAATGTAAGGTTTCATTTGAATACCTACATCTTTGTCTTTTGAATACCGGAAGTGATCAAAATAAATAATAATACGCGTAATCTGTGTGAAAATGGCTGAATACAGCATTACAACGTAAACCGATATACCGGGTGGCGCATTAAAAACGTTCCCAAACTTTGTTAACCTGGCAATTCAACAATTTTAAAGTAAATTGAATCATATTATATCAAACTAATCATAATTCATATTTGTACAACACAGCCAAAATTTAGCGCAAAATACTCAACAGTTTGCGAGAAATTGTTGTTAGAACTGTATGACCCATGGTCAAAATTTTGCACAGTTGTTTTATGATGACGCTTTACGCGAACACATGTTTTATTGATCCTCCGCCTTCTCTTGTAACGACCCTTAAACGCTGTTTCTACTGTCCTATTGACTTCGGTATTTGTGTGTCGTCTATAAGAGACCACTTTGCTTCAATGACCTGCTTAAGTTCGTCAGTATTTAGAAACGGTTTTCTGCGACCAGCATACACCAGCTCCTTTAGGGCGTTCCATGCTTAGTAGTCCAGAGGATTTAGATCGGGAGAGTTTGGTGGCAAGGCATCACTGTGGGTAAAATCAGGGGTGTTTGCTTGAAGAAATTGCTGAGCCAATCTGCAACGATGTGAAGGAGCACTGTCTTGTTGAAAGATGTAATTGTCGTCAGGACAGAAAAAATTTTAACATTTTTTGGTATAATTAATTTAAATATCTTTGAAATTTAATTTTGCCAGTTTGCAAATTTTTGGAAAAAAAAAATTTTTAAAAAGCGCCAAAAAAAGGGGAATTTTTATGGAGGATATTTTTTAGTTGAATTTTTCGAATGCATATGTGGGTATGAACATAACAGTTTCCCAATAAAAACCTTCTTTTCAGAAATAACGCGAACCTCTATTTAAAGTTTGAGTGAAACCCAAACAAAACCTGGGGGGGGAAATCCCTTTGGGCGTTCACAAAAATGTTGGGAGGAGGGTTAACTCTTGAACTGTTTTTGTTATTCATACGGTTTTCAATGACTACCTCTGTTTTTTCGTGTTTTCACTCAATTAAATTTTCTATTGTACTCCGTATTTGCATTCTATTTGGTCTCCGGTAATTCAACAATAACACTCAAGCATCATGGAACGAGCCCAAGGTTTCAGTCTTGCAAATAAAGTTTTTTCGGTTTAGCATATTTAAACATTAAGCCTAAAATTAATCCTCGTAGGGGGGGAAATATCCGAGTTTCCCCAACATGGTGAACGGTGAAATATTTTTAGAATTATAGGCCCCCCCTTAAAAAACTCCCCTTGTAAAATTTATTATATTTCCCTTTATGTTTTCTTTTTCCTTTAGTTTGAGAGAGATTGTTATTTTTGATTAATTGAAAAGTTATGAATTTTGAATTTAAAATTAACCATTATTATTTATAGGACAACAAAAAAAAGGACAACCAAACAGGGGCAACCAGGGTTATGGGGAAAAAAACCAAAAAATTCGGACGAAAAAACAGGAAAAAAAATTCCCCGGGGAAAAAAAAAACCCAAAACACAAAAAAAAAAAAAAAAAAAACACACACACACACACACACACACACACACACACACACACACACACACACAAACACCCCACACCAAAACCCCCCACCCACCAAAAAAAAACCCAAAACAAAAAAAAACCCCCCCACA
>JACEVL010002218.1:0-20136 GCA_020284085.1 Aporrectodea caliginosa
GTCGAGTTGTATATGGGTCCAGTGGTAGATGGGTCGGTAGGTCATCATTCGTTTATTCGGTTCAGCCCCAGATAATGGCCTTCTTGGTGCAGCACATCATTTAAAATCGTCAGTTAGGCCCTACAACTATTGACAAGCAGCAGGTAAGAATTTCTTTTTGAAATTGTGATCGTAATCACAGATTTGTATAGTGCTTCGTCAAGATAGACTCATCAGAAGTGCTTCCGACCTGAAAGCAGAAATTAAAGTAGAACGAAATGGTTTCAAGCGCTAACGGAATAGATACCAATTAAGTCAAGAAAGGCAACATTTTAGGGCTGAGGTGACCTGAATGTATATGCAACGTCCCAAACCAACTCATCCAAATACTCGGAAGCTATCCTATCGTAACAATCTCTTTCCCTCACCCTTCGTACTACTATATCTGTCCAGTTGAGCCATAAGATAGCATAAGACGCAAGTCAATACACATTAGCATCAACGATGACATTAATTAATTCATTCTTTGCATTTCTTGCCCAATTCATGAAGTCATTCAGTCAGTTAAATCAATTTTCCGCATACATAAATGCATTCATAAACTTAGTTCGTTGTTTATTCGGACATTAAGCATGTAGTCTGATGGAATTGTATTATATTTACAGATTTCTAAAGCGACGCTCACAGTACGACCTAATCAGCTTCGACTCCCGTGCGAAAAGCCCCACGTGAAAAGAAAAGTCTAAAGAGTCAGAAGTTACCCAGTTAAGATCATCATTAAGCGAGTCATAGAGGGGGAGCAAAGGGTCAACAGACGCATAAGCGCGGTACTGGGCACTGTGGGCAGTAGCAGTCCGAGTCCGAGGCACCAAGAGGGGTGCGGTTATCACCTAGAATGACCAGAGGTAGCCGAAAGAGGACGACGGATAAGATCACAAAGATAACGTGGAGCCTGACCCAAAAACGCTTTGGAAATAAGGAAAAGAACTTTACACCGAATACATGCAAATAGCGGAAGCCAGTGTAAGGGGTTTGATCGCGAAGGCTGAGATATGTGAAAAACGAGGAAGGCGGGCAATCAGGCGAGCAGCTGCATTTAGCTCCGATTGAAGAGGTTACAGGCAAGATTTTGGAAGATCAACAAGTAGCGAGTTGCGGTAATCGATGCGCGAGCGGATGAAAGCATGGACCATCGAGGTAAAAATGGAGGAGGATACAGATCGTCTGACAGCTCGACGACATCTCAGGTTATAGAAACTAGACCGAGAGAGGCTAAAGATGTGTTCAGCAAACGAAAGAGTGCTATCAAGGGTAACACCCAAGTCACAAACAGTAGTGAAAGAGGTGACAATGGAAACCGCTCAGAAAGGAAGCCATATAGTCAAGTTTTAGCTGCTGGCGGCTGCCGAGCCATATCAACTGAGTTTTTGTAGAATTAAGAGTGAGGCGATTCGATGACATCCAGCAATGGGCCAATGGGGCTCTGAAGAGAGAAACTCAATAGATGGAGAAAGGTCAAGTTGATGGGCATGAGGACCATGAACAAAGGCTTGAACAACATCAGCATACAGGTGTCCCACTGAAGAGTGTTTAGGAAAATGGAGAGGGATATCAGCAGTGAACATGATTTAGAGAAGTGAACCCAACACAGAGCCTTGAGGAGCCCAAAATTTAACAGGTATACCCACGGCCCCGGGGTGCGGTTATCGCGTACAATGACCATTTGCGAGCGATTCGTGAGATAGGATCGAAACCAGTGAAGAGAAGGTTCACTAAGACCAAAGGAGATTTCAAGACGGCGTAGAAGAATTTCATGATCTACCATGTCAAATGCTGAAGATAATCAAAGAGGGCTAAGAGGGTAACATGAGATTTATCCATGGCCGAGTAAATGTCTGAAAGAAGAGGTAAGAGAGCAGTTTCAGTAGAATGATGGGCTCTAAAACCAGATTGCCTGGACGGGAGAAGACCCGACTGTTCAAGATAAGGAAGAAGCTGCAAAGAGACAAGTCGCTCCAAAGTCTTAGAGAGAGAAGAAAGATTAGATATTGGGCGGTAATTTTGACATTTGCTAGGATCCAAATTAGACTTCTTAAGAGTAGGGAAAAACAATGGCACGCTTGTGATAGGAAGGTGGAAGGCCTCCAGACAGTGACCTATTGAATAAGTACAGTAAGAACGGGACAATGTCATCTAAAATGTCAGCAATGACGAACGGCGGAAGAGGATCCAGTTCACATGACTTTAAGTTAGAAGAGTAGAGGAGACGGCGCAGTCTGTTGGAGTGAAGAAAGGAGATGTGCTAAACAACAGGCTGGTATGTCTATTTATTTATTTATTACTTCGTATCTCCCTTTTCCTGGAAATATTGAAAATTCGTAGTTCTACCTTTCAAGAAGCAAGTCCACATCGTCGGGATGTTCCGGGTGATCACGCTTGTAGAAAACATACTCCGGAAGGGTCTTGATCAACCCGATCACTTCTCTGAAGTTGCTGGTCAGCCTCAATGACATAGAGTCATCCCTGATTCGAAAACAATGCTATTGTGAGTGTTTGTTACGTTCGTGAGAAAAATGCAATGATTTGCAAAACTTCGACAACAATGTCATTAGGTCTATCATCATTTGTTTCTTTGTGCTAAATGATTCATATGATCATAGCGAGGCTTGCGATCGACAACAGAGGACAGCATGTGAGACCTTGGATTTGAGGAAAGAACGATTGTTCAAGCGTTTAGCCTATAATTATTAGTTATGGTATCTTGGAGGGGCGCTATGTAATTCCTCTGAACGAACTGACGAACGAATGAATGAAGGAAATGAATGAATATAATATGCAACATCACATTAGAAAACATATCTGACTAATTGTTGACGTCATAATACAAGATCAGATAGTCTCCAAAATGGTGGTCAAGAACGAATCATCGGCGTAAACGCGACGCATATTATACGGTATACCCAAATCCCAACCGGTATAGCAGGTCATAAATATAGCGTAATAGTAAAACTAGAAGTTGGATGAGCGATGAAAACATGACCTACACCTGTTGGCCGAGACCTTCCCCATATTGCCTTTTCGCTTACTGTTCGTGACCTTGGGGTGACACTTGATCAAGAACTTAGTCTTTCGCAGCACGTCAACCTGATCACACGAAGCTGTTACTACCAGCTCCGTCAGTTGCGTGTTGTCTTGAGGTCCCTCTCCCATGATGCTGCTGTGGTACTTGTCCACGCCTTCGTCACCAGCAGAATTGATCATTGTTGCTCGGTTCTTGCTGGTCACCCATCTGGCTTAATAGGGCGTCTTGAACGGGTCCTTCGTTCTGCTGCTCGGCTTATTGGTCATATTCCCAAATATGCCCCAGTTTCTGCCTACCTGCGTGATGTATTGCACTGGCTTCCTGCCTCGCAACGCATATCCTATAGGTTAGCAGCACTTGTCTGGCGGTGTCTCACTGGTAGTGCTCCGTCTTACTTATCTGATCTCTGTCGCCCGGTTTCCGACTTAGCCTCTTGTCGAGCGCTGCGCTCTTCGACTAAGGGGAGCTATTGGTCCCTCGGCCCGCTCCTCGGTCAGACAGCGTCGAGCCTTTTCGGTTGTTGGCCCCTCCACTTGGAATGGGCTCTCGCTTATGTTACGCTTACTGCCCCGGAATGATTTGCCTGCTTTCTACCAACTACTAAAGTCCTTTCTGTTTGGCGTGCTTGGCTGGGAGCGCCTCTGAGTAGGTTTCTTGAAGAGGCGCTATATAAATATCCGGAATGAATGAATGGTATGCCCTATTTATGCTAAATTATTGCAGTAGCATTATAAGTTGGATGAGCATATTTATAGCAGAAGTAGAAGCTGGATGAGCGCTGAAAAAATGATTTTGATGCTAAATTAAATGGATAAAACTAGAAGTTGGATGAGCGATTAAAATATTTTTAATAGATGTAGAAGTAGGATGAGGGATGGAAACATGCCTAAAATATGTTTAAAATATTTATGAACTGCTATACCGGTTGGGATTTGGGTAAATACAAACGGGACATGGCCTCGAAATGTATGTATGTAGGCCTATGTATGCACAGTATGTATGAGCACTTGTTATAGCGCACCTTCAAGATTTCTACTCACAGGCGCTCCCGACTACAGCGCGGACTCTGAATCGGAGTTTCACGTCGAAGCGCATGAGCAATTGCGAGTGAAGGACTTGCCCAGGGTCCCTATGCGGCGGCTTGAGGTGGATTCGAACCCGCAACCCTCCGGCTGCAAGACACCGAACATACCCTACACCACCGCGCCCCACAATGTTAGGACTTACGTTATGGTCCAAAACCCTGGTTTATTCGAGGGTTGTCTACTAAACAAAACGTCATCGAAATATCCTTGGTAACTAAAAAATTATAATAGAATCTGCGAAATATTTTCAGTCTGAGTGTATTTAGGTGTCTTCCTAGGGAGATCGGATGCTAATCAAGTGCAACCTACCTAACACACTGGTCGAAGAACTGTGGTAGAAGAGTCCACGGATGTATGTAGCCGTTGAATACGTCGTTCGAACCCCGCTGCCAGTAGTCTTTAAAGACCTCTGTAAAAATCTTCGTTCACAAAATTATGTTTAGGCGTTTCATAGAAAAAACACATAAACTGTTATAGGCCTGTTTGTTGGTATACGAGTTTTGACCTAGGCCTACTTTTTGAAGACTTGTCTCTTCTCATCAAGGATGTCCAAGTGTTGTTGGGATTACGCAAATGATGCATTCTGGAAGCTCTGTTGTATACGAGTTTGAGTGCAGCGCTCGCGAAGACTGATTGCTGGTGAATTGATAGTGGCACTGTGAACGTTTCCAAGTATCGTATAAAGTTGCATGGCGCCTATGAAGCTGCGCTACTCTCAAAGGCCATAAATTCGCAGACGACCATAGGACCATCGATTGCGCCGAGCAATTGCGTGTTAAAGATTTGTTCAAAGTCCTTATTCAGTTATCGCCGCAGGAAGGCTCTTATCTATAGGACTATACTCTTCACGCTGCAGGCCAAGCGCTCCAACCAATCAGCTAATAATATTGCCACTTGATTTATTAATAGGCTGGAGATTGGTACATTTATGTTTAAGTTTTTGAAAGAAAACCATTTTCATCCGAACCTAGAAATACAATGTAATACATGTTAATTCAACTAGTTCTTGCAGCAAAATTCCTACCACATCCTGCTGAAATACATATGCACAGACGTATTCTGATACAGTATAGCAGGATTTTGCCATTTGATTATTCACGCAAGTCGACAGACCAGTTCGTAAGGGTAAACTATAATTCTGTAGAATATTGACAGTCTGGAACATTCAGTAAATATTTAAGTCAGTCGTATATCAGACTCTATGTAGCGTACTTATGTTGTTATATCATACGGTTATTTACGACTGCTACTAGTGTTGGGTTGTTCATAATAATAATAATTATTTATTGTGTATTGTTTTTTCGTGATTATTCTCAGGGTTATGTTGGAAATGCTCAGTCATCTAAAAAATAGCCAATGTTCCGCAAATAGAGGAAGAAAAATGGTCTCACCCTCTGTATAAGTCTGTTAGCTTCAGGGTTGTCGTAGACAGGGATATTGTATACGTAGGCAGCCAAGGTTCCCTCTGGTTTCAAAATCTTGAGACATTCCTCGTAGAAGCTTGCAATTTCGAACCAGTGTAATGCCGTGCCCACTGTAACGAGGTCAACGGTCTCCGTGGTCACAAGTGAACTCACGCTTTCCGCAGATCCCATCTTATACAAGACATTACCGTACTCTGCACTGGCCGCCTGCGCCTTCTTCAGTTGGGTTTCGCTGTTGTCGATCCCAATCACGGTCTCGAAGTGTTTGGGCAACATCAATGTGCTGTGACCACAACCGCAACCGACGTCCACAGCCAGACCTCTTCTTTCGTTTCTCTCCAATCCGTCGTCGAGGTACTGGAGGATCTTTTCATAAAGGTCTGGTGAATATTGTGGACGATATTTGGCGTAGTGTTGAGATACTTCTTCTATATCGTAGCCTGAGGAATCCGTCGCCATAATTCTTTAGTGTTTAAGTTAAATGTAGAATAAACTGGAAAAGATAAACAGCATCTTTCTCATCAAGACACTTAGGGTATTTAATCTCTATTTCACATCCTGCAGCTCTTCTAAATAGTAGCCTAGACTTCGAGCTGAGTCCCGTGCGGGTGTGTCAGAGAGAGACAGACAAACAGACAGACAAACAGACAGACAGACAGACATAGAGAGACACAGAGAGAGACACAGAGAGGGAGGGGAGAGAGAGAGAGAGAGAGAGAGAGAGAGAGAGAGAGAGAGAGAGAGAGAGATGGAAGAAGAGATAAGCTTGTCTGAATATGTTATATTTACTTATGATTAACACCTTCAGCGGTTGCTAAATTTGTGGAATTAATTATTAATTTCTAGCATCTAATCCTGGTGCTTCAAAACGTGTAGGCTACTTCGGGCGGAAATATGCATTGTGTCATATTTTCTAAAACGAAGTGACTAGCGGACCGCCAGGCGGCCCGCAAGTTTGAAATACTAGCGGGCCGCCAGTCACGTGTCAGATCATTTATGTCCGGCAAAGTTGGTTTTTTAGTTTTAACGAGTTGTAAAATTGAAAAAAAGTGTATGAGACAACTAATTTAAGTAATCTTACAATGCGTGATGCAAAGACGTTTGAATCTATGAATAAGTATGCGGCGAAGAAGACTGCACATGCAGAATTAGATCCAATATTATTCATTACGAGTGTGTGGTGTTCCGTAGTCGAGTGGTTAGCGTACTGAAATGTCAATTCAAAGGTTTGAGGTTCGAATCCCGTCAGGGCAGGCATTTTTTCCTATGTTATACTGTGAACTAATGTTTTGCATATATAATGAGCACAGGTGTTCCTTAGGTTGATATATATATAATGTGTATTGATTGTTAAGCGTTTTAGTCTTAGGCCTTAGTTGCGCGGTTGGCTGGCGGGCGCTTGGCCTAAAGTAGCCTAAACATTGGCTGACGGTAGATTGTTTTTACACGTGCAGTTAGCGCGCCAAACTTAGAAACTGCTGATGACAGTGAATTTGAACAATACAGTGTAGTAGTTGTTTTAATGCAGTAGAGAGCTGTATGTTAGAAGTTGCAGTTGAGTTGTATTTGATAAGAACTTTGATATTGAAGTATATGTTTGAAATAACTGTGTTTGAAGAAAGGAGAAACTTTCGAAGAACTGTGTCAATTTAATTCTTAAACAGTTAGAAGACGTTGAGCAATTTATATGTTGAGATAAGGAAAGTCTCTTGAGTTAGGTCACAACTAAGAAAGAAGAAGAGTTGCTGACATATACCCTGTTAATTTTCTGCACATTTTAAAATTTACCTATTTCCTTGGGTCTGGAGTTGGGAGTACTTATGCGTAGTTACCTTGGTTAGGGTAAAGTTAGGCGTCGTGAGGGTCGGTTAGGGTCAGGGTTAGGGTTAGTGTCGTTAGACCTGGGAGTCACTTTGGTCAGCCCATCTGACCCCACTTGACCCTGACCCTAAAGTGACTTGAGGTCGACTTGAAGTCGACAACTTGGAGTCAAAACGACTTGACCCGACTTGGCAGAAAAACCACCAACTTCCAACTTAAAGTAGACTTCTGACATGGTAATTACGATTACGTACGGCTAATAATCAACAATGTCATGCCAATTTGGCTGGCAAGCATTAATTTCTTATACTAATGAGTAATGAGATCTCAACACCTGATGAATAAAATTGCTTATTAGGCCTATTTTAAGATCTTTGTGTTTGTTCTTGAACAATTTTGTAATGCTTTAATGGGTTAACAGAAGAATCTGCAGCGGACCGCGGACTGGTTGCACTGAATGGCGTGTTATAATGACACAGTTTAATTCTGTTGTCATAATTATTTGGCCACTAACGTCATTCAAATAGCAGTGTATGCTTATCATCCCAAAGTACTACCACTCACCGACAATAAAGTCGATCATTGTCTAATACAACTGTTTTTCCGTCTGCAAAGGACTAATGCACTGCACCAAAGTAGCGCCAAACGATTGACTGATTAGTATGAGATCCAGATTTCTTTGGGTCGAATTCACTGACGACTAAAAGTTCATTGATTTGCGCGCGTTCAGCTCTTGATAAGGCAGACGTGCTACAAATTTATATTAATATTTCGATTAACCAGTTTTATGAAACGTAAGTGTGACGCTTTAACATATAATAACTCATTGTAGCAAAATTCATAATTGACTTGACACTCTATGGGGCGCCGAAGTATTGTGTAACTATCAGCCTCTGTGATAATTGTGTTGGTGCAGTTTTAGACCGACACCTGTTGATTTGCCTTGATATATTGCCTGTATTGACACCGAGAGAGCTGCACACTGCCCCGGTGCCATTTTAAGAGGTATCCTGTGGGTATACATATAGCACCTGCTGGTAAAACTGCACCGGTGCCGATTTAAGATATCCCCTGTGGTGAGTAGGTAGCACCGGCTGGTAAGGTTGCTCCGGTGCCCTTTTGAGATATTGCACCGGTGCCATTTCTAGTTGCACCCCATGGGAAAGGTGTTGGGGCACCAGGGTTTTCTGCACCTCTGATAGGTATATAAGGCAGAGGTTGGCCATGGGATAGTCAGTCTGGAGAAGACCGCCTGAAGATTCGGCCTCGAGCTTTGCATCGGCCTCGCAGTCTTGGTGAAGTCTGAAGAGGACCTGCCGTCGATCTACGGACCAGCCATCCGAGACACTGTCGCTAGAGGGCTTGCTCGATGACACGACGGGGAGGCAGATGAACAGTTCTCTCGATGTCAAGTTGCCTGTTGATGTGATTCTGTCAATCGTCGATGAGAAGAACTATTAAAGCGGTGTTCTACGTGTGTGAGGGTGTCGCTGTTGATCATTCAAACCTCTCGATAGACCACGAGAGTCGGACCGGACAACCTTTGTTGAGGCCTGGGGTTTCGGCATCCTGGTAGAGCCTTGAACCACTCAGCAAAGAAGACGAACTAAGAGAGACGACCCCTGGTTTCCCGACATCATGATATAGATAAATCGACACCGTTAAAAATAAGTAGGCCTAAGTAACTGCTTAGCCCAACCGCCGCAACCGGCGTCGATAATACAAAATAATATCGCAGTACCGTTCTGCGTTTTGAATATTTCTTCTTACTCTTTCAAATGAGATGAAAATCAACTTTTATCTTCAACACTTCAATTCAGTGTACATTGTCAACATAAATCAACTATTATTTCTTAACACTTCACTCTCAATATACAGCCCTATCTACTATATTAAGACAACTGCATTATTCAAATCGACTGTAATCGGCAATTTCTAACCTTTCCCGCGCTATTAGCACGTGCCCAGTACAAGCTACATTCAGTCAATGTTTGAGTAAGACAAGCGGCGGTTACCGCCCGCTGAACTAGATCATGTTTATATATATATATATATATATATATATATATATATATATATATATATATATATATATATACAGGTGCATTGTCCTGACACAACCTAACACACAATAGGTATTAAAAAAGCTTGTTCACACTAAAAACACTACACGGTGATTCATTAAAAACGTTCCCCTATATAAGTTAGCATAACTCCTGTTAGATGACCATCAATTTTATTGAAATTTCAGAACAATGACGCTTGATGCTTTAGCCAAGTGCTACATAAATTGTTTCACATTCAAAGCCAAATTGACGTAACGCGAATGACGAAACTAATGACGTCACGACTATCTCGACAAAATGGTATCTGTCGGGTCTGCACACGGTCGTACGAACATTCATTTCATCGAACCGGGCGTTAAGGTCAATGGACAATATTACAGAGATGTTCTACTAAAACAGGGCCTTTTACCAGACATTCGTGACATTACCGATGAGTATTTCATCTTCCAGCAGGATAGCGCTCCTGCGCACAGAGCACGGGACACTGTTGCGTTACTGGAAACTGAAACATCTGATTTCATCCCGCCTACCTTGTGGCCACCCAGCAGCCCTGATTTAAATCCAGTGGACTTTAAGATATGGAGTGTCATGCAAGAGAAGGTCTAAAGATCTCGAATATGTGATGTCAGTGAGTTGCGAAGTCGAATTGTGGAGGCATGGGACAAAATGGATCAGCGCATCATTGATGAATCAGTCAAACAGTGGCGTACTCGTCTTCGCGCATGCGTAGCTTCCAAAGGGGTCAATTTGAACATAAACTTTAACTTTTCTAATGTTTAGAAATAACTCCTCTGTCTTCCTTTAAAATTTC
The DNA here is from genome assembly GCA_020284085.1 of Aporrectodea caliginosa. Classification (NCBI taxonomy): domain Eukaryota; kingdom Metazoa; phylum Annelida; class Clitellata; order Crassiclitellata; family Lumbricidae; genus Aporrectodea; species Aporrectodea caliginosa. The sequence continues at coordinate 10,269 of JACEVL010002218.1, forward strand.
TTTCACATAGCATGACATTTGACGGTGTTACAGTGAAATATGCAGGGGAACGTTTTTTAATGAATCACCGTGTATACAACTGCTTAAACGCCATCGTGGCCTCAAGATCATTAGTGTGGCGAGATAAATTTAGAGTTGTTTTGTGTCCCAAGTCGGTTTAAGTCGACTTGTGTAGAAAACAACTTGAGGTCACTTTTCTGTACAAATTCGACTTGGGGGTCAGTTGCGCTAAACAGAACGACTCGACTTGACTTGGGATGCCCAAGTCGACTGGGGTCGACTTATTGGGGTCGACTCCCAGGTCGAAGTGTCGTCGTTAAAAACATAGTACCATCCTAGCATCATGTCAAAATATACCGTAAAACGCCACTAAACTTACGCAGCATGATACTAAATGTTTGTGACCTTAGCGTAATAAAGCCTAAATTAAGGTTTTCTGTCAATTTTGCCTCTTGGCGAACCGCTAGTATTCGAAATTTTCGGGCCGTCGGTCTCTCTCTGGAATCACGTGAGACTGGCGGCCCCCTAGTATTGGAAACTTGCGGACCGCCTGTCGGTCCGTTAGTCACAGCCTTTCTAAAAATGTAGAGTAGGCCTATACGCGACAAGTACCAACTATGTACAAATGTTTTAGCCTACTGGACCTGCACAGCAACTTTGCTTTTTGCAGCCAATCACAAACTTTACGGATGATGAGCTATTTTACATTGTCATTGGAAACTATAGTTATTTTTGGCAATAATGAATTGATTTTTTTCTCGGTAAAACTAAAAGGACCCCAAAACGATGAAATTCAAAATCTATAGGAATCATGTGAACGTTTGCAGTATTTTAGATGCTCGACATAGATTGAAGCGGATGTAGGCCATATATTGTATGCACGGATTTCATCTTTTGAATTCTCTAATCCATATTCTTTTTATCCTAAAATTAATAACATAGTACATTTAGCCTAATCTTTAAAAACCCCATTTAACCATTTATACATCAATTTTATTCTAATGCAATTATGCAATCCATTCTTTCCATTCATCCATACTGGGTCCTGGAACTAGATATATCTCTGGCTTCTCTATTATGCTCAAATTGGGTGTGTACGTGGTTCGTTTACTGATACGTCAAAATTCATATAAATTGATATCACATATACAAGAAAATACATGTATGCCAGTGCCAGTGGCTGGCATCACCCAGCAGCGTATCCTATCAAAGGGGCGCAAATCAAAAGGGCGCAATCGAAAGGACGCAATCAAACGGACACATGTTTAAAAGGCCGAACATCAAATGGGTGCATGTTTAAAAGGGCGAACATCAAACGGACGCATGTTTAAAAGGGCGAACATCAAATGGGCGCATGTTTAAAAGGGCGAACATCAAATGGACGCATGTTTAAAAGGGCGAACATCAAAATGGGCGCATGTTTAAAAGGGCGAACATCAAAAGGGCGCATGTTTAAAAGGGCGAACATCCTAGTCCCCGGAGTCGCTAACAGAAGCGTTAGCGACTGACTTGGAGAGTTAGCGACTGACTTAGCGACTGACTTGACTAAGTCACTCGCTTATCGACTGACTAAGTCGCTTAGGCTTATCGACTGACTTAACGACTTGTTATCGACTTCTCGTGTAATCAGGTACGTCTATTAGTTACCTAACAATAAAATGCATTTTACGGCGTACTGTAAAGTCACGTTTCGCTGCACGTCATGGTTTGTGGCCAAATAATGCGGTGGTAGATTAAGAGGAAATATTGGCCTATAGGCTACACCAACCAAGACAAAATTATGAAATCGTTATCGCGTTACATTCAAATCGGATAAGAAACTATTGCATGCAGCATTCAAGTCTGCCTATATTCGTGCCCCTATTGTGGGTATGTCTTACCCAGACTTAACAGTAGTTCGCCTATTTTTCCCTAATTTTGCAAACACATTATCAATTTTTCCGGCATCATCTTTAGTTGTACCGTGTTTGAAGACACTGAAGAAAGCGTAGTTTCAACGCAACGTTTGCATCGAAGAGACGCCATTTTCAATTAAAGAAGTGCGCCACGTTAGGTAACGTGACAAAAAAATCTGACTGTTGATAGCATCGACGTATCTTAGGCTTTTATGGTTGATAGTAAGTCTAAATATGAATTACTTGGAAGTTAGTGTATATCTAGTAAAGTAAGAAAGTAGTCCTAGGTAGGCAGTAAGGTAGTAAATAAATAACTGCTGATATATTAAGCGGACAAAGTCGATAGCAGTCGATAGCTTAGCGACTGACTTCGACTTGAGGGTTTAGCGGCGGCGGCGGCGGGGGCGACTGGGTCCAGTCGATAGCCTTAGCGACTGACTTCGACTTAAGGGCTTAGCGACTGGCGGCGGCGGCGGATGGCGGCGGTGCCGGGGACTAGAACATCCCAAAGACGAACAACTCAGTCGAGGGTTGGCATCGCGCATTTTGTCAACTTCTTGGTGCCTACCAGTGGCTACCACCCTACAATCTGGAAGTTCATTGAGGCCCTGAAGAAGGAACAGGGCTTAAACGCACTAAAATGGAACAATTTGTAGCTGGACAACATCCGCAGGAAACAGGAAATATAAGGCCTGCGCTGAACGGCTGAAAAGAATCGTTGCTGAATATGAAAAACGTTCGAATCTGGACTATTTAAGGGGCATTGCTCACAACCTTGAATTACAAGCTTAATTAAGAAGCCAATCTGTAATCAGCAGCATCTACGTCTTTATAATTATTACGCTGAATCGAACTTGTTTAATCAAGTCAAGTCAAGTCAAGTATTTTTTTATTGCAACCAATAATATTTTCACACAAATACATATTAATAAGGAAAAGTATAAAGGTTACAAAGGGGAGGCCCAAAAGGGATAGAAATCCCGCTAGAAGGGACACCCTAAGTACGAAAATTACCAAATCAATAGAAAGATGGAAATGAGTAAAGACACAGAATGGAAAGTAAACAAACACGGTATAAGCAACATTAAAAAAAATAGTCCATAATCCAGAACTGACTAGGAGCATTACATTGTCATTTGTAAAACTTAACTACAATCTTAACTACAGACTTAACTAAAGAACGTGGTAATGCACTCAGAGCGATCGATTCTATAGAGTTGGAGTGAGAGTTACTGAAGTTGTGACGAGTTCCAATTATCAAGCAGAAAAGAGCGATACCATTTTTTAAATACGTGGAGATTGCATGCATTGCGAATTTCAGTAGGAATAGAGTTCCACACAGAAATGCCAAATGACTTGATGGTGAACCGACGAGTGTTGGAGTGAATTCTAACAGAACGATACGCCTTAGCGTTTCTTGTGAAATGAGTGTGAATGTCAGAGTCAAATTGGAGGTAGTTGTTGAATACTTGAGGGAGTAGGCCATTTTTTAGGCGATAAATAAATTCACCTATTTGAAGACACCTAATCTGGTTAATGTTAAGAAGCCTATATTTATAGTAGTGAGGGCCAGTATGTTCTCCCCTAATCACTCGTGTTAGGGAACGCTTGAACTGTACCCGCTAGCTGTTGGATGAGGAGGTATGGAGCTGATGGTGTTATGGAATAGAATTTGTTTAAATGGCCATGTTTCATTCTTTTCAATTAAGATAATAACTTAAAGTTACGTTACGCTAAGGCCATTTTAACACCTTACGTATTTCGCCCGTTTGTTCTTCTCCCTAATAAACACGTTCTTTATTTACATTCGCCCTTTTAAACATGCGCCCTTTTGCTGTTCGCCCTTTTAAACATGTACCCTTTTGTTCGCCCTTTTAAACATGCGCCCTTTTGCTGTTCGCCCTTTTAAACATGTACCCTTTTGTTCGCCCTTTTAAACATGCGCCCTTTCGATTGTCGCCCTTTTAAACATGCGCCCGTTTGATTGCGCCCTTTTGATTGCGCCCTTTTGATTTGCGTCCATTTGATAGTAAACCACCCAGCAGTCCCAGTGAGGGGAGCAGCCACGGTCTAGAAGTTGGGAGACCCACTTGAACGTCCGAGTGGTGGAACTGCGAGCGAGACGGGCGCGAAGCCGCGACTGCTGAGGGCAAAAAGTCCATAGAGACTATGGGTAATGAGAGTCGTAAGCTCCCACAGGGTATGCCGACATTTAAACACACGACACATAATCACGCGATACTTAAACACAGACACTTAAACACACGGCAGATAAACACAAGGACATATAAACACAATGACATATAAACACGCGGCAGATAAACACAGCGCCATATTCGACTAAATCTTTAAAACCGTTTTCGGCAAATTAATGAACCCTAACTGTCTTATAAAAGTAAAAGTGCGAACAGTTATTGGTGCGATAAATGAGCTATTGCATGTAAATACTGGAGTACGTCTGCAGCTAAATAGAGACTAACAGCACGTCCTACACGGTCCTTCAAATCACGATACTTCTTCCTCGGTGGTTGATCAACTCCCGATATTCCCTGTAGAAAACTAGATTTCTGCTTCTGAATATCTTTAGAGATTCCATCCAAGAAGGTCCAAAGAGTAGGATGATGACACTGGAACAAGGACTGAAGACCATAGTGCCATCCCTCTACTGCGTTGGTTGTTCGGGCAATTCCGTCTACTGCAGCATGATCTGGATTGGCAGCCGGAATGAGTATTTTCAATTGTTCCATGATGATGTCATACGTCGCACGATCTTTATTTTTAAGCAGGCAATAGACAGCAACTGGATTGTTCCCTGGGACTAGTTGAAAATGGATGGTGTACAACTGGAAGAAGATGGAAGGAACAACCTTGAAGGTTCCATCCGCCAATATATTTCTCCGTTCTTATTGTTCCGATGTTTAACATACTCAAAATTTCTGTATATTACTGTGCGCCGCCCTTTTGTTGATACGCCAAATGTTACCGGATCAGATTCTGTTTGTGTCTCCATTTCGAAATCACTAAATAACTGGACAGTGAACAGCTAGACGAGCGAGTGTTTAAATATCGACCAACCCATCAGGTTCCAGTGCACACTTTGTACCTGTAATTATACAAGGAGTGCCTTGTGTTTAAGTGTCGAAGGATTATCTGTCCGTGTGTTTATATGTCCTTGTGTTTATCTGCCGTGTGTTGAAGTGTCTGTGTTTAAGTATCGCGTGATTATGTGTCGTGTGTTTAAATGTCATGGAACCCTCCCACAGAATCCGGCGCAATTATGAGCATTTGACGCCAAAATAATGCAGTACATTTTGTGGTCTTGTTTACCTCGAAATTTTCAACGATGATTTCGAAATAAACTACCTTAGCCATCTCGATTGTGAGAAAATTTGACTATTTAATATGTGAGAAAACTGAGATTTTAGGTTTTGGAAGAACACCGATCGCAGGCGCAACATTACAAATTGAAAATGACCTTATGGATCTCTACTACGAGCAATAGTCGGATTTTAAAAAAGACGAAGTAAAGTTTTAGAGTGAAACTATACGGCAACATTCTACACTGAATTCTTACTGACTTAAGTTTAGCGGCTTTAGAGTGAACATTATGTTATCGGCAGCCTGCAGGGCCAACGATTGTAATTGCTGAAAATAAAAGTTATAAAATTTTAAATAAAATCTTAAAGTAGAACAATTAAACAATACATGAAAATACTCGCCAAGACTCGAGAATCTCTTAATAGATCAGTTTCCGTGTCTCTCACCTTGTAACAAACTCGCATGTAATCTGTGAGATGTTTACGCTGTCGATTGAGTCACAATGGACATGCAAGATCGCTAAATGATTCAAACTCTCTTGACTCATGCTGCTATATAAATACGTTTTGAGACGCCTTAATGCTGAGAAGCTGCATTCTGCTTCTACATTGCTACATGCTATTGTCAAAAGCAGCCGAAAGTTTGGGGACGCGTCCCACGGGTCCCATAGGGTGCTTGCGCCTATGGATCATCCCAGTACTGCGTTTCAATTCATTCATTCTTTCTTCCTGATACCAAAAGAACCACATAACCTGAACCAACTAAACCAATTGAATGAAATGACAAGTAAAATAATAATTAAGATGATGACAATGACAATAACGCTGTAAATTGATGATGATGATGATGATGATGATGATGATGATGATGATGATGATGATGATAACGCAGACAATAGCTCCTAGTTTGCTATGACTCTTGCAAGAGATTTCGACCATTTTGCAGATCACTCCTGGCGGCGGATGGATCGCACGGCCTTTCTTGCAGCTTGGTTTCGGCATGACGTCTTACAGGACCTAGTCAGTCTTAGACTCCGTTGCTCCCGTTGGTTTACCGTGAACTCTTACGGACCATTTAGTACCACGGCACTCGGATCATGGCATCCGCGTAAGACAACGTAACACTTTCGTGGATACGATGGAACCTTCTCAGTGCTTGCAGTCAGGAACGTAGCCAGGAAACACTCTAGCAAGGGTTTTAATTGGGGAAGGGGTGTTTCTATTGGGCATGATCGTATTTTTCTACATTTTTAGTCTTTTATAAGTGATAAGGTAAACCATGATGATGCAATTTATATAGACTTTGCCAAGACATATGGCAAATGTCGCTTTCATGCACCATACCGACGTAGGCCATAATTTTATGCGTTTTCGTCGGATATTTACCGTTGTTAGGAAGTGGTAGTTTTTCATTTTTCTGGCCCGCATATGCATCGTGTCCAGAAAATGGAAAGCCCTCATTCAGATTCAAATAACTTGAGATGAAGACAGAAAAGGACAAAGACCAAGAAGAAGACAAAAGGAACACTCGAGGGTTACTTCCTCTTTCTCAGCGGATGTTCCTTCCACCGATGATGTCGCCTACTGTCAGCGCATGTGCGCTCATTGCATAGCCAAGTGTGTTCAGGGCGTAAGTGGAGTAAACAATCTCCAAAGACCTTTGTATACCCTGGCACTGCCGACCTATGAGTTGAAAGTCCAGTCCACTAGAGCTGCAAGGCTATGGCGCATTTCCTTAATGCGTATAAATTAATTCACAGATCGAATGCACTCAATACTTAGGACTGTTTCAGTTGTTATTGTTCTGTTATACCTGATTAAGCGTGGGCGGATGGCAAGCGTTCGCCCCCAATGCATTTGATCGACGAAATGGCCTTAGAAAATTCATTTACTTAGCAACTTTGAAGCTAACTCTTGGCCAATATCTTGCTGGCAAACACATGAGTTTAAATAATCTTAATCTAGAATCAAAATAATTAGAACCTGATGTTGAATTTTCACGACGATCAAGCAATATGAAAAGGCTTACTGCGCAGTGTTAAGTAGTTTAGTGTTCACAATTGCTTGTCTCTCTCTAACATGGTGTGACATTCGCAGTCACGAGCGTCACGAATGCGGTTCGCACACGCACTGAGATTATTTATGGAGTAGGCTAACTGCTGACCGACTTTGAAACTGTTTGGCCTAGAAGCAGGTATTCTTTTGAAAAACATTGCCTAAAGTTAGTAATGTGCGCAATATCCCGCATCTATAAATCGTATCCTGTTTTGTAGGACTACGTACCTTCGATAGTAACCTGTATAATATAGTTGTGTGTAGAACCCCATTAACGCTTAGCATGTTGACTTATGGTAGGATGGGGTTTTTTTAGCGCACCACTTGAGACACAGGCAAATACATATATATATTGGGTCAAGCATCAAACAGAGCAACGTCCTGCTGAAACCCTGTAGTGTCAATATCTCACTGTTGTTGACTCAAACCATAAATTATTTCACGTATGCGTATTATAATTTATCGTTCATGGGGTTTTTAAAATCCAATTTCTTTTGATCTGACCTACTAATGACCGACACTTTATGGTTCAAAAGCAGAATTACCTGACGTATCAGGATGTTGCCGGTTTTAATGCGCCTATTCTAACACCGTGTAACAAATTTTAAATTTTGTTTGTTCCTGGGTGTTCGTGCTTTCCCTTAATTACCTCAAAAGCAAGCATACAAAGTGGCTATTAATCCCAAAAACTTTGATTTTGTGATCAACTGTGATAATCTAAAATTTACCTATTTTCCAGAACACTCCAGATGAATTCAGAGCTGAATAAACTTGGACAACCGCTAGAACGTTTTAGAACTTTAGGGAATATTCTAGAACGTCTGAGAACCTTCTAGAACTTTCCAGAAATATAAATAGCAGCATAAGTAGACTAGCCTTAAGCCCGTCAGTTCAGCATAGGTTGCAAGCATCCAGCAGACGAATGTTGATCTGCCTGGAACCAATTTATCGAGACAAGAGTGAAATACACGCCGTGGAAGCATCTGCTAAGATGGGTGAGGCTTACAAGGCATATTTCGGCATGTCTGTTGGAATCAAGACAAACCCTGAGTAGGTAGGTCGTTTCACCTGTGGGCACTGTAAAAAACGCTGGAAAGATGGACAATTAATACTCGCTTAGAAGGCGACATTTTATGTTATTGAACGTTTCAAAGTTTTAAATGTTGTAATTTAACAATTTCTTTTAATTGTCAATGTTATTGAATAAATATATCTTAAGCTTATATCGCGAGAAAGTTTTACACATTAGTTATAGGTGAAATACATTTATTTTGTTATAATTACAATTTTAGTTTGCTCTGCTGCAGGATGGTACAGAGGAACAGAGAGAGCCATAACGTTTGGTTTCCAAGAATTTGACGAGAAACCACTGACCGCTCTGGCAATTGATACTGATGCTGGGTGGATTCTTCCAAACGTCGGACTCACAAAAATGCACCTGCCAGGCCCGCCGAGAAGGGGCAGGGGCAAAAGCCCAGGGGCCCAGCGACTTTAGGGGCCCGGGCTGGGCCCAGTAATCAACTTATGAAAAATATTATAATCAGTTATACAAAGTTTATGCTTTATGCCTTTTCAAATAATATATTACGGACACTTAACTCCAATAGTTGTATATTTAAATATAATTTTGTAGAGTTGTACCCGCACTATTATTATTTCAGTTCGTTTTATGCTGAGAGCCCAGAGGATGGTCTATCTGCCGAGAACGATGCGTGGTCTGATTGAGATGGTCGAGGCAGCAGAGGACCGCCTGCTGCGAGAACCGTTGGCTGGAACGCCTGCCACGTGCTACGAAGCCGGTGCCGCCCAAGGTCCGGCGCCGATACAGTCTCCGCCCTCGACGTCATGACTTTGAGTTACCACCTAAGAACAATAAGAACTTTATACCTCGTGTCCTGTAGGGAAATCTTATAGGCCTAAGTAGTTACCATCGTGCGCAACTGACTGGTCCCATAAAACAATTGAAATCAAGTCCCAGATTATTTCCATTTATTATTTTTTCCTTTGTAATAACTTGTACCTGTTGCGGTTGGACGGTTCCCATCAGGGCCGCTAAAAAGAGCGGCCCTCACAAATAAAACTAGCCAGTCAGGTTCTATCGCTGCACCCCTTGGGGGTTGTTGCCCCGAACTTTGAGATAAAAAAAGAGCCAGACCCCTTCGTAAGGAATTGTTTACTCCTGAAACCCGGTTTTTTCGGGGGGACTCTGAAGAAACTAAAGGGTGTGCGAAACGACGCCCGTTTCCACCGGGTGAGAAAGGTTAAAACTTAAACGTAAAAACTGGGGACCCCCCCGATGACCCCCAAAATTGAGAATCACTATCGCTTTGTGTAACGTTTTAACACGACGCATCCACGGTGGGGGAAAAAAATGAAAGCATGGGCAGTAAAGGAACAGCTAAATCAAGTTCCCATTAGAAATAAACTTGGAGTCATCGCTGTCGACCCAAAAAATAATTTAATAAAAGGTTTATTTTCTGTAATTTTGGGTTATTGGTTTTTGTATAAAAAACCTTTTAAATTTGTTTTTGGAAAAAAACAGGTTTAAATGGGGAAAATTTTTTACGTAACTTTTCCGGAAAAAAATTTAAAAAAACCCAA
>JACEVL010002219.1:0-19569 GCA_020284085.1 Aporrectodea caliginosa
CGACTGTAACTTCTAACCTACAGCTCTCTACTGCATTAAAACAACTACTACACTGTATTGTTCCAATTCACTGTCATCAGCAGTTTCTAAGTTTGGCGCGCTAACTGCACGTGTAAAGAGAATCTACCGTCAGCCAATGTTTAGGCTACTTTAGGCCAAGCGCCCGCAGCCGACCGCGCAACTAAAGCCTAAGACTAAAACCGCTTAACAATCGAATACACATTATATATATATATCAACATAAGGAACACCTGTGCTCATTATATATGCAAACATTTGTTCACAATAATTATAATAATAATAATAATAATAATAATAATAATAATAATAATAATAATAATAATAATAATAATAATAATTACAGTAAAGTAAAATCGTCTCTTGGTTAAGAAAGTAATTTCCGTTGCTTGCTCAGCACTTTGGAAATCCATCAGTCCTGCGCTACGCGTGAGAAGTTTAAAATAGAACTCTCGAGTCTCATTAGTTTCCATTCTTTATTCATTCATTCATTCATTTCAGATATTTATATAGCGCCCCTTCAAGATTTCCACTCAGAGGCGCTTTAACTTGCAACATCATGAGGCTTCAAAGGCCCTTAACGTTAACTTAATAGGAAATAACCATCTATATTCTACACTGTACCATTGTAGCAAGTACGGACAGGATCAACATCCAACAGTGGCGTGTGCTTATTATATATAACATAACTTATACCAGTTTTAAAGGTGTCTTATGTCAACGGGTGTTTTAAAGTTATCACTCGCAAAGCAACACTTATCTATGGTGCAAGGATTTGTTATTGGTTGGTTAGTTGCTGTTTAACGACACTGTGTCGACTCATAAACAAAGATGACCAGCGTCGCCCTACTTCTCTTTGGGACTTGGGACTGGCACTGCTACAGTATTCGCATTAGAGGAATTGAAGTTACCTCCGGACATGGTTTATTGTATAGTGTCATTTTTAAACGCTGTAAAGGTGCTAACCAATTTTGACGCTGCTGGACAACGTAATCAACTGAGTGAGTGAGTGATTGAGTTTGTGAGTGGTGAGTGAGTGAGTGAGTGAGTGAGTGAGTGGAGTGAGTGAGGTGAGTGAGTGAGTGAGTGAGTGAGGTGAGTGAGTGAGTGAGTGAGTGAGTGGTGAGTGGTGGGTAGTGAGTGAGTGGAGTGAGTGAGTGAGTGAGTGGAGAGTGAGTGAGTGAGGTGAGGTGAGGTGAGTGAGTGAGTGAGGTGGTGAGGTGAGTGAGTGAGTGAGTGAGTGGGAGTGAGTGTGAGTGAGAGAGGGTGGTGAGTGAGAGTGAGTGAGTGAGTGAGTGAGTGGTGAGTGAGTGAGTGAGTGAGTGAGTGGGTGAGTGAGTGAGTGAGTGAGTGGTGAGTGGAGTGAGTTGAGTGAGTGAGTGAGTGAGTGAGTGAGTGAGTGAGTGAGTGAGTGAGTGAGTGAGTGAGTGAGGGTGTGTGAGGTGGTGAGTGAGTGAATGAGTGAGCGAGTGAGTGAGTAACTGAGTGAGTAACTGGGTGAGTAACTGAGGTGAGTAACTGAGTGAATGACTTAGTAAGTGAGTGAGCAATTAGGCTTTATTTGTATCTGAGAAGCGCACCAAATCAAGCCGTAATCATGATAACATCCAGAGACACGCAACCTATGGTATAAAAGCAATATGAAAAATATGTAAGTGTGCTGCGTGGCATTTCAAAAGATGACCATGTCTTCCATTGGCTGCATATTTCCCAGCGAAACTGAATTTAGAAAATCAGAAAGGGACTGACCCTCGTTACTTGTGGGAGCTCTCTTGCCCCACTTTGGGTCGGGCTGGCCGTGGAAATCTTCATCCTGAATCTCGGGGTGAGTTTGTTGTTGCATTCGTATCTTTTCAGTTATGTGGCCAACAACTTGGAATAATCGTCCTTCAGATCTGCGTGTTCTTTAAACTAGGGACTCTTTATGCACAAGCATCTCAAAACTTTAATTATCGCCGGATTTGAATGAAGTATTATAGCACGAAATGACGCAGGCGATATTGCTAATAATAGCCGTCCTTTACGCTTAATCGGTCGTTAAAAACTAACTGTGCGAAGCAATTGTTCCTGTCGACGTCAATATTATTGTTCTATGCTAAAATGATCAATGTCAGTATAATTATAAATTTTCATTGTTTCGAGACATCGTGTGGCAAAGAAGCCGTTGATAACAACTCTTATCAGCTTATCTGGTGCACTCTATGAACATTTTGTCGTGTAAAATATATATAGCATGGTTTCAACCGTTTTAAAGGTGTTTAATGTCAAAGGATATTTTAAAAATTTTCCGCGCCTAGTTGGTTTTTAGCAATCGTAATCCTAAACCGCAAATTAATAATACAAACGAAACAAAATATTACGAAGTTATGAAGTGAACTTTGAACTACGTTCTAGACTTATTTCATTTCAGTAGATGGCGGTTGTATCGCACTACGCGCTAAGACCTTGGATGTCGACTCATTGAATTTCGCAACATGCGGCCCTCGGATTGATTTATCAAATTCTTCTCGACCGTCTTAGGACGGGCAATGATCCAATTGTTAACATTGCACAAAAGAATGTTTGCTATGGAGGTCCATTATGCTACAGTATAATTATTAATTTTAATTTTTGATCAGCATAATAGCCAGAAAATTCATTAGAGCCAATCAATCTTTATGATATGCTTTCCGCGTCACAACAGCCCACGGCCTTTTTGGCATAAAGGTGTATGACATAGTGCGAGCCACTACGATAGCCAGACTGCTTTACCCAACACCAACATGGCGAGGTTTTGATGGGCATCAAGACAGGAACAACGTTTCAATTGGTAATAAATTAACTGATCCACCGACAGATGTGCCACCAAGCCGACACACGATTTCTTCTCTGCTGTCCTCGGAAGCCCTAGGAATGCTCTACTGGGTCACTGACACCAAAAAGCAGTCTATGCCCTCACACCGAGGAGCAGACGAACCAATATTACCCAAAGGTGATAACGTAATGAGGAAGACAACTCTGGTTAGAATCTTGTATTTGTTTCTATTAGTTGTCTAATATGTATGTGCATATAATTTGCTTAGTGGTCGTTTGACTCACTATATGCATCGCGCTTCTTTCATATATATAGCACAGTCTTCAACCGTTTTAAAGGTGTTTTATGTCAACAGCTGTTTTAAATTTACTACGCATTGTAACTGTTCAGCCATTATAATCGTAAACCGTAAATTTCCAAAGATTCATTTAAAAGCAAAGTTAAAGACACCAGTTTATTCACGAGGGCTGCGTCTAGTCAGTTGGGTTCTCCACAGATATCGAATGGGGATTCGGTTGCCACGGAGACCAGATGCTGCAGAGCGACATCTATTGACAAACATGACTGCTTGGATGATCGGAAGTTTACAATAAAAAACACTAAATCTGATTTTAAATTCGGATTCATATCACTGTAAAATAAAATAGGAAAAGGCAACGACTGGTGAATACGTGTAGTAAAGTTAAAATTGCAGTTGACATAAGACACCTTTAAAACGGTTTTAAACAATTTTATATATATTTGACTGTCGTTTACACGCAAGTTGTTTTTGTGGACCCGAAAACTGTACAGAGTCGTAATTCTAAGTAACAGCGTGATTTCCAATGCACAAGGCATCAGAAATTTTTTAGGTTGTAATGAAGAAAATTTGTTGGAAAACCCTTGTTACAACCCCCCTTCCCTCGAAAATTCTTTGTAAACTTTTGTTTACTACCCCCCTCGAAATTTTTGAAAAACACGTGTGGAGTAAACACTGATCCCTGGTTTTATCCCACTGGTCCCAGTAGTCCAAATCCGTTAAAATATGCACTGAGCAGAGAACAGTTTATGTTTGTGGAAACGGGTTTCGATAAAATATATCAAGCATCATGCGGGAGGAAAACTGAACTGCTTTGCCGCCGTTGCCCATTGCGTACAAGATCGTAATGTGTGTGTGCGCGCGTGCGCGCGCGCGTGTGTGTGTGTGTGTGAGCATTTGTTATAGCGCCAATTCAAGATTTCTACTCAGAGGCGCTCCCGACTACAGGGCGGACACTGAATCGGAGTTTCACGCCGAAACGCATGAGCAATTGCGAATGAAGGACTTGCGTCAGGACTTCGGCTGCAAGGCACCGAACATACCCCTACACCACCGCGCCCCACAGGTATTGTATCTATCAATTTGTAATGCTTGTGCATAGTTTCCTTAAGGTGTGTGATCCATCTTCTCACAGGGAGTTGTGCAGATTTCTTCGCTCTGCTGCTTAGGGTGACCTGGTGGTTGTTCCCCAAACGAGAATTTCCCCAGCGCAGCACAGAATCTTTGCTGTGGTCGGTCCATCTTTCTGGAATAGGTTACCTATGCCATCTTACGACAAAGTCTCCTTCGTATTTCTCTACCTCTACTCCGTAAACGCATGGAAACCGTTTTGTTCAATCCATGGTTTTCCGTCGTTTGGTCAGAAGAACCTCTAAGAGCGGTAATCTTAGACACCTTTAAATTGGTATCAAACCGCTCTATTTAAGGGTGGGAAAGAATATGCGATTAACTTATAAAAACACTAGGACTGTGTGCACGGAATACGTTTATTTAACGACGCCCTCATATCAACGATGATTGGCGTAAAAATACTAGGACGCTGTATAGAATTGGTTAATGGTCGAATTAGACACCTTTAAAAAGGTGTCAACTGAGGCTGTATGAGGATGGGACACGATGGGAATAATAATGTTGCAAGTCGGTCAAGGACCTATTATACACAGGACTGGAATCTCCTTATGTAAGCGCGTTGGACAGAAAATGGCGGCCCATGGAGCCCGGCCACCTAGCGACAAAGGTGTAGAACCTCGTGGTTACCATGAACAACGCCTATCTCCGTATTTTATATTTTTAACTGAAAGTCATTAAAAATATCTTTATATTTATTATTATTTACCTTTCTTTGTTCCTTAGACACTAAGGTGGTGTGAAAAAAGCCAAAATGAGAAATCCGAAAAGTCCTACCAACCAAAAGTTGCCTAATGGCATGGGGTCAAAAAATGTCAAAAAGTTTTTAAACATTTTAATGACTTCTGCTGCCCCCAGAGGGCCAAAGTTACGAAAATAGCGTTTTTTATAAAATTGCAGGTTTTCTTTTACAATATTCTAGTTGAAAACTAATTAACTGCCGTTCAATATACCGTTGGAAAGACCTCTTAAAACTGAATAAAATTATGCATTAATTTTCAGAATAATTATGCCCATATTTGTAGAAGTTATTAACATTTTACCATTTCATCTGGTTCGCGACATGTCGCTAAGTCTGAAAACGGTTAAACACTAATAACTCTTTTATCCTTCGAGATATTTCGACCCATAGAATGTCATTCGATTCAGCTTTGAAACGCCTTTCTAACGGTACATTGTGGTGCGAGCTTGTTTAACAGTACACATTTGTTTTAATTTATTGTACAGTTTTAGTCTAGTTTTGTTTGCAATCTTTCATTGATTCTGTTGTCATTTCAGCTTTGTCCGATGAATTGAGCGCCAGGAACATTCCATTTTGATCGCGAATAATTTCGAAATGTCGAAGCATAAAAGTTACAATGCCTAATCGTTCTAAAACATAGTTTTTGATGTTCTGACACAGACAGACACTATGGCAGACTGTTCTACCCCCATCTGAGAAATGTATCTCTGTTCAACTGGTCCACCACCTTGATCATAACTCACTAATGCCTTCTCTTCAGCCTGGATTTAGGAAATTCCACTCGACGGAATCTCTTATGGCGAGTCTTCTAGCAGATATACTATTTCATGATGTGAACCGTAGCCACTTATCATTTTACTCTCCCTCTGTGACATCAGTTCCGCTTTTGACACTGTTGATCGCACCATCCTCTTAAACCTGCTGTCTAGGTGGTTCGGAATTTTTGACTCTGCTAGTCTGCCTTCTTTGGTTCCATTAATTCCTTGCCTTCATTGCCCTGCCACCACAGCCGCTGCTTTGGTTGAACATATTCTAGAGGCTTCAGCTGTTCTTGATTGATGGTTGTCCGCTAATCGTCTTTGCCTAAACCAATACAAGACCCAGTATACATTTGGCTCGGTAGGCATGCCCAAATTTCCAGGATTGACGCCGAGTCCCTACACCTTAGGTTTCCCAATGTGGACTTCTGTTCCTCTTTGCGTGATCTTTGATAATTCTTGATCCTGTTATCTCTCTGTCTGATCATATCAATGTCGTTTACCGCTTATAATATTTCTACTTAAGCGCCACTTAAAATCAGAGGCGCTGCCGACCCAGGAAGTATATTTACACACAAAAAGAGAGGTTTCGTGCGCTTGAGGAACTGGTCTGAAGAAAGAGAAAAGAAGTCAGTCCTAAGAGAATGAGGCAGTAGGTTCCAACTGGAGGGCCAACAAAAGCGACATTCCTATAGATTGGGCCATTCCAGGGACAATCAAGTGGCCATAGGCCGAAGGGAGCAAAGGCTAGCCTATGGAAAGCATAAACAAAAGTACAATAGGCCTTGAGGTAATGCCAGAGAGAGGACAGGATCGAGAATGAATTAAAGATCACGTGTCATTAGCATATTGGTGGAAAAAGACACCGAGTGGACCAAGAACCCCAGGTAGATTCGAGATATGCAAGATGAACAGAAGAGGAACAAGGACAGAGCCACGAGGTAAGCTATAAGATAAGTGGATTCAGGGAGAGCGGGTAGGAACGAAAGCTACAGAAACAGAGCGATCCGTTAGGAATAAATGGAATCAAAGAAGAGCGGAGTCATAAATCCCAAACGATTTAGACAACCTGTCTAAGAGGACGTTGTGATCAACAGTGTCAAAAGCGGTACTGATGTCATAGAGGGAGAGTATAGAGTGACATGGCCATGGTCCACCGCATGAAATATATCTGCTAGAAGACTCGCCATAAGAGATTCCGTCGAGTGGAATTTCCTAAATCCAGGCTGAAGAGAAGGCATTAGTGAGTTATGATCAAGGTGGTGGACCAGTTGAACAGAGATACATTTCTCAGATGGGGGTAGAACAGTCTGCCATAGTGTCTGTCTGTGTCAGAACATCAAAAACTATGTTTTAGAACGATTAGGCATTGTAACTTTTATGCTTCGACATTTCGAAATTATTCGCGATCAAAATGGAATGTTCCTGGCGCTCAATTCATCGGACAAAGCTGAAATGACAACAGAATCAATGAAAGATTGCAAACAAAACTAGACTAAAACTGTACAATAAATTAAAACAAATGTGTACTGTTAAACAAGCTCGCACCACAATGTACCGTTAGAAAGGCGTTTCAAAGCTGAATCGAATGACATTCTATGGGTCGAAATATCTCGAAGGATAAAAGAGTTATTAGTGTTTAACCGTTTTCAGACTTAGCGACATGTCGCGAACCAGATGAAATGGTAAAATGTTAATAACTTCTACAAATATGGGCATAATTATTCTGAAAATTAATGCATAATTTTATTCAGTTTTAAGAGGTCTTTCCAACGGTATATTGAACGGCAGTTAATTAGTTTTCAACTAGAATATTGTAAAAGAAAACCTGCAATTTTATAAAAAACGCTATTTTCGTAACTTTGGCCCTCTGGGGGCAGCAGAAGTCATTAAAATGTTTAAAAACTTTTTGACATTTTTTGACCCCATGCCATTAGGCAACTTTTGGTTGGTAGGACTTTTCGGATTTCTCATTTTGGCTTTTTTCACACCACCCTATTAGACACTGAAAGAAAACTAATCCTGATATGTTTTCCTCAAATTCGTGCAATTAATCGCTGAACAATACATCGGGTCCTCCATGTTTTTTTACTTCCAAAGACCCTCCTTACACCCGCATCGCCAGAGGGCGCCAGGCTCGTAGCCTTAAACCGGACGTACACGGTATTTTCACGAGTAACCATTCCTTTAATATAGATTCCTTGGCAAGTCGGTATACATAATAGTGGGAAACTATACGATTCGTTAGAGCACTCGCCATATTACACGGAGAGTACGGTCGAGAAACGGAGATAGAGACAGACAGATCACGCGATTAAGTTAATGTGTATTTCATTTTCCATTGTTTAACAACATGTTATGGTAATGAAATCCATTTACATCGATAGGGCTCTCTACAATTTGACGAACTTGGGATTCAATTAAGGATCCTGAGTGGCCGAGTGGGTTGGTTCCCGCTCGTCACGCCGGCGCCCCGGGTTCGCTTCCCGGTCGGGTCGGTTTATCAGAGATTAATTTCTCGGATCTTTACTGCGGGTGGCTCGGTCGCATTATAAACGTGGAGTACAATACAACACACAACACAACACAATATACTGGGGCGCGGTGGTTTGGGGGTATGTTCGGTGCCTTGCAGCTGGAGGGTTGCGGGTTCGAATCCACCTCAAAGTCGCCGCGTAGGGACCCTGGGCAAGTCCTTCACTCGCAATTGCTCATGCGCTTCGGCGTGAAACTCCGAATCAGCGTTCGCGCAGTAGTCGGGAGCGCCTCTGAATGGGAAATCTGGTAGGGGCGCTATAACAAGTGTTCAAATACAATACAACACAATACAATTAATTGTGGTTGCAGTGTCTTATATATATATATATATATATATATATATATATTTATATATATATATATATGTTGTTTTTAACCGCTTTTAAGGTGTCTAACGTTAGCTGCAATTTTAACGTCACTAAACGTATTTAGGCCTATTGAAAAGCGCCATCCTTTGCCACCCTGGACCGTAATTATGAGCTCGTGTAAACCTTTCCGCATTTATGTAGAGGTGGTGTGAATCCGAAGTTAATATCATATTTAGTGTGTTTGATGGTAAACTTCGAATCCATCATCATTACGGTCATGTTTGCCAATAGATGTCGCTCTGCCACTTCTGGTCTCCATGGCAATCGGCTCTCTATATCAGATCTTTCTCTATCTCGGCCTACAGTCTTCTCTATGGAATCCTTTAACCGCTCCTTGGTCTTCAGACTCTTCACCGCACCAGCTCATTGGAATGAACTGTAAAAATATCTTCACCAGTTTGCTCAACTTCCTATCTCGTCTTCCATTATCATCTTTCGTGCGCTTGCATTCTGCAGCTTTCCACCTACGACTGAAGTCGATATCTGTAAGCTACCATTATAGCCTATCCTGATCAACGCTCTAGCAAAGGGCTTCTATTAATCGCGTATCGTGTCTCACGTTTATAAAGCATCGCTTGACTCTATTTTAAAGGTGTCTAACGCAACGTCTCTAACCAATCGTATACAAATATCCATCTACTTATATATCCTGATTCTACTCCTGCGCCACCACACAACCATCATCATCAAAGATTATCACCGAAGGACTATGCTGTCTCCTCGGCTTGACCTCCCCGGATTCTGACCTGGCACCGGAACGGATAAAGCAGCCTGGCTATACAGCTGACTTGATTTGACATAGCGACCATTTATAAGCTGAAGTGGCTTTGTGTGGCCCTCAGAAATTGTGTATATTTACATTACATTTAATTACCTAATGAGCATAAACGATTGAGTGTATAAAATATGCATATATATATTACCTACTTGCGATAGTGTATTGTATTGTATTGTACTCAGACATTTATAGAGCGCCTCTAGTATTGTGAACTGTTCAGAGGCACTCCTAGTGCGCAAGGCCACAAGAGAAGAAAATTAATAGGTTTTGAGAAAAGCAAAGATGGAAAGATGGGTTACCAGCTAGAATTTGAGAGAGATTATATATTTTACCTACTTGTGATAATGATATTCCTTGAAATTCTGAAAGATTCTTTGCCATTCTGTTTCTGATTAAGGTTTTTGTGAATCAGAAAAATGTTTGACGTACTTGAGTTAGGATTTCGGCTTCTAGTTAAATGCTCTATTGAATTAGACAATAAGATCAATATTACGTTGGGGGGCCCGATAGCGCACTGGATAACACAATGGCATAGAGAGCGCGAGGTACCGAGTTCGAGTCCCGTAGGCGGACAAGCTTTGTAGGCTGCTATTAGCGCCGTATATTACAGGCTGTCTATTCTGTTAGTAGTTAAGATTTATGTCTTCGGTCATTTGTTTCAATTGCATTACATGTAAATGTACAGCGCAGTGCGTTTGTCAGGCGCTTAAAGAAAAGATATTATTATTATTATTATTACGTTACGATGACGCGAGGGCAGCCTAACAATGAACGTCACAATAACCGTTGCTTAGTAATAAGAACAATAAGGCTTAGCCAACATTTGATCAAATATATTCTAATAGCTGCTCTAGCGCAAACACTAATGCACCAGGTATCGATCGATGGCGCTATGAAACAGCGACGAAAATGTTAAAACATGTTTCTTATCGCCAATGGTAGGACCATAACGTTTTTATTCAAATATCTATTAATGAGATTAATATTATTGTTACTAATACTACTTCCACAACTTGTAGTACTCTGTATGCAAAGAAAGTAGCCTATTATGTTGTCTTTCTAAAGATACCAATATACTAATATCAGCGCTCGTGAATAAGCTGGTGCCCTGCGCTTGGTTTTCGAGTGGCGCTTTAGAAGTTTGGAGATTACGATTACGATTACGATTACTAATTTACCAAATATCTTGGGTTAAATGTTCGCAATGCGCCCTATGACAAATGCGTACACAGAACACCTTTATTTACGAATGAAATGCGTGGATATATTCTTCGTTTTAATAACTATGAATATTCGCTTTTACTGGCGAGTCGCTGAGGGGCGTTTAACTTTAGAAACCATTTGCTGTCTTTGAAAATTCCATTATATAGGAAGCTGACGATCCCAATAATTGTTGGGTGGGACACGGTGTTGGTTAGTGCGCACTCCTTAGACACCTTTAAAACATGTCAACAGATGCAATATAAGGATGGGACTCGAGTCTCAGGGCGGTTAACTCCGCCACTGTTCGCTTTCTGGCAGTGCCAGTCCCAAGCCTGGATAAAGAAGGAGGGCGACGCTAATGATCTTTGTTATCACGTAGCGTCGTTAAACTGGAAACTACTTGTTCAATGGTGGAACACTGTCTACGAATGATTACAGTGTTCGCTTTATAACGTGAAGAGTAAGGGTTCGATCCTCCTCCCCTGAGACGGTTACTGTGTAGGGACCTAAAGCAAGTCCTTCACTTACAATTAGTCAGCGCCATCAATTGATGCTTCGTCATTAGATTGAGTCGAACAGATACTGAATAGCATCAATGGACGTTGCTTAGCAACCAGTCTAATATTGACGTAATAGAATCTATGGTTGAAGATGCGCTATATAAATTTCTGGAGTTAATGAATAAATGATTTAATTAACTCTGGTCTGTTAGCAACTGTAATTAAACTCAACTTTGTCGGCACAGTTTATATTATTAAGTTCTTCAGTAAATGAAGGCGTTTTCAACTTTGTCTTATGGATCAACCGCGAACCCAATAATAATTATTGTTAGCTACCATTTCCATATTTATATAGTATCTTTAGATGACTTTTAAAGGTGTTTAAAGACAGCGATTGCCGTTGCTAATCGGCAACCGTGTCACAAGCTTATATTATTGATTATTGGTTAGTTCCTGTTTAACGACGCTGTATTAGAGCAAAGATTGTTAGCGCCGCCCTCCTCCTTTTTCCACGTTTAGACTGGCACTCCCGGCGGCGGAATTCCTCTTACTTTAACTCAGACACAAATTCATCGTTTTTTGACAAGGATGCTTTATCTTCTTTAAATGGCATGTAGACAACACTGCAGTAAAAGCAGTTGGTCGTTATAAAGAATATGCTCACTTACCTACTTACTTGAAAATCCTTCCAAACAATAAAAACTGCACGTCGTCTACAACAATTATATGCAATTTTAATAAATTTAACACCTTAATGGTGATTTTTGAAGTGATGCTAATAATATGTAGGGAACCTAGAATTATCTTCGGTTTCTAACTGTATTAGTTGAATTCAGTTCCATATAAAATTATCTTGTGTGAAATGCTCGGATTGTGCCACTAACACTGCGTGCAAACAATTTACAAAACACCTTTATTTACAAAGGAAATACGCGTATATAAAGCACGATTTACTTTTTGTGAATATTGGGTCCTTCTGTCAGCGAATTATTGAATAATTAGGAATACCTTCATTTAATTTTAAAGGTTTTGCAAATAAGCGGTTTTATTTAAAAGAACAAACTTGCAAGGTAATATAAGTAACGTACTATCACAAATATTTGGTGAATTTTATAAACCTTTCAAAAGGATTTAAATAACGCTGTTTATTCGTCACTTGTGCATAAGCGTCCGATCATTGCTGAAGTCAACGCTTGGCGTAGGCTGGAGACAAGCATATTTGAATTAATAATAATAATGATGAAACAAATTTATTTTTTCATTAAGCCGACAAACTCATACACAGACTGATTAAATTGATCGTTTCCAACAGTACATAAAGCCGTCATCATTCAGTTCTGGGTCTCTCGGTTTCCTATTTGTTCGAATCCGAGGTGCCTCAACAGACGAGTTTCCTATTTGAAGGGCAACTGATAAGATCTGGAACAGATGGCTGGTCAACCTTTGCTGTAGAAATCTTGCCTCCTATAGCTCTTGTACAAATTCCAGTGATTCTGTGTGCCAGCTTTCAGCGGTTTCGATTGCAACAGGGACGAAATGATGTGACTGTGAGTTTGCAGCATATTTACTTTCCTTATTATCAAGTGCTTTCTCCACTGACGCACCTGGGTTTTCCGATGTTAAATGCTCATAGTATGATGATGCAGAAGTATCTGGCACCGTGGCATACCACGAGAAGCAACGACCTAAGGACTACAGTAACTGTATTATGGCGACTATATGGTCTTTTGCCGTCAGATATTTTATTGAATATAGTTGTTATTATTAATTTCTTTAATATACGACTTCTCTGGCTACATTGTCTAATAGATGTGGCATTTATGAGGCGCTTGTATTTCTGAGATCAAACTTGCAAGGTAAGATAAGGTCGATCAAAGTAATTATTGGATGTAATTTTACCAACGTAATAGCAAGATTTATGGTTGATTTGTTAGACACCTTTAAAACGTATGCATTTGGCGCTATTTATAAAACCACTTGTACCTAAACTTTAATTATCGAAAGGCAATTAGGTACTTTCATGTGTATTGTATCTAATGGCGCAAAGCAATTGTGACTGACCGACATACTCAAGGTACTCACACAGGGACAAACTGAGGAGGAGGATCGAACCCGTACTCTTCGCGTTACAAGGCGATCCCATAACCAGCTGACAGCATCAGCTAAAACTTAATGAGTTACTTACTTAATTAGGTAAGTCACCATTGACATCATAATAATAATAATTATTGTCGCGAAACAATTGGAAATTTTGAATATAACTCTTATTATTAATTTCCTTAACTTATTAAGCGCTTGTATAAATAGGATCAAACTTGCAAGGATTGTAACAGTCTATCAAGACAACATAAATTATAACGTACTTTCGACAAGAGCGATATTTCTATTGGGTTTTAGACACCTTTGAAACGATGTTATATGACGTTATTTATTCTTCACTTGTAGCAAATCTATAAACTCGAAACATTCCTGTGTTACATCAAAGGAACGGAGAGAACTGTCTAATATTATAATTAAAAATAATAATTATCTATTGCATTGTGTATAATTGTTACTTGCTGTTTAACGACGCTGTATTATAGTAAAGATGATTAGCGCCGACCTCCTCATTTTCCACGTTTTGGGCTGGCACCGCACGCGGCGGAATTCTTTCGACTTTAAAACAGGCAGAAATCCTTAAAATACTATTTGTTTCCCGCCATAACTTAGCGGCGTACAACTTATCCAAATCCGACTAAAAGTACAAACTACACTTGGTCTCATATAATATGTGCAATTTTAATATATAAATTTTGTATCTAATATGGTGATTTTTGGATGGCGTCTCACTGTATGCAAAGAAAGTAGAATTATGTTCTCTTTCTAATGATACTAATTTACTCTGGTTACCAAATGTCTTTGGTAAAATGTTCGGAATGCGTCCTATAACGCCAAGCGTACACAGAACACCTTTATTTATGAGTGAATTGCGTAGATATATTATTCGTTTTAATTACTATGAATACACTGTATCTTACAGAATAACTACTCATTGAAGGGCGTTAACGTTACAATGTGTCTTCAAAAATTAAACTTCTCTATGATGACGATGATTCCAATAATTGGGACACGGTGTTGTTTAGTCCGCACGACTTCGACACCTTTAAAACGTTGTCAACCGATCCAATATAAGGATGGGAATAGAGTCGCGTGGCGGTTAAAAGAAGCTCCGTACTCGAGCTGTTCAATGGTGGAACACTGTCTACGATTGGTTAGGACGGTAGCCTTATAACGCGGAAGGTATGGCTTCGATCCTTCCCATCTGGGACGGTCTCTGTGTAGGGACCTTGAGCAAGTCCTTCGCTCAGCGCCATCGATTATTATTAGATATTGTCATTAGATATTGGCGCTTAATAAATGCATGCTGCTTTTGATTATATAATCATAATCATGCGATCACGAATCTGCCTTTTGTAAGCAACCATGTCCCACGACCCAACTATTAATCACAATTTCCTGTAAAGACACCGAACAAACACCGTTAACATTACATAGCATCCAAACAAGTTGTCCGTGATGATCGAACCAAGTCATTCTCTTCGTTGGTTTTTGTTTCAATGGTTTCTGCTCCGCTTCCTTTCTATGTTCTTTGTGTAAACGGGTCTACATCACCGTCTGATATCTGTAACTGGATCCACAGTTTAACGGAAGCTTATGACAATAAAGGCCGTGTCCGCCGACAAAGATTATTTTTGGCATATTGGATTGGATCCACAGTTTAACGGAAGCTTATGACAATAAAGGCCGTGTCCACCGACAAAGATTATTTTTGGCATATTGGATTGGATCCACAGTTTAACGGCAGCTTATGACTACATAGGCCGTTGCCGCCGACAAAGATTAGTTTTTGGCATATTGCAGCTCTGATTTTGGCATATGTTGCAGTTTAAATGGAAATGGGGAATAAATACTTGCTTTTTAAAGGTGTCTAAAAATCCACCAAAAATCTCGCTTTTGGCGATGGTACGTTATTTATCGAGTGTATCTTACAAAGACCGAGTTCGAGACATAGAGAAACTGTCTCGAGACCAAGACTGAGTCCCGAGACCATATAACTCTCCAAATCACTGGGAGTTCTTTGGTTCGATGTTTTCTGCTTCTTCGTTCTGCTTTGTTGTTTTCGATGTTCTTTCTTTAACCGGATTCTGGAGTAGTTTGTGACTGAAGTTTAGATGGAAGTGACTTATAAATAGCATCATACATCTGGTTTTAAAAGGTGTCTAAAACGCCATCAAAAGACACTCTTTTCGAATATATTATTTATCGACCGACTCCTATATTGTAAGTTTGATCTTACAATATAAGCGCAAAATAAATTGAAATTAGCGTGAGGGAAGTCGTAGATTATATTCAATGATAACCAATTGTATCGAATTTCATCCGATTTCTGCGGTTACTGTTTAACGACACTGTGTCATTACAAAGATGATGATTAGCGACGCCCTCCTCATTTGTCCAGGTTTCGGACTGGCACTGTAAGAGCAGTGGCTAGTTAACAAGTACATGTAATGTCGAGTGTTAAACGACATCTTTCGGCTGCCGTTTGGGTAGCCCTCCTCCTTTTTTACAGGTATGGGACTGGCGATAAATATTATTGCAGTGTTGGCAATGGCTGGTAGTGGATGACAGACTAATGGATGGCTGGATGAATGAAAATGTGGATGGATGGATGGATGGGTGGATGGAACCATCAACAATGAAGGTTAAATTGAGGGATTGATTGTAATAGTAATTAATATTGTTATTATTATTATCTTGATTGTATCTATGGATATAAATAATTATGTTTATATATTCTATATGTATGTATGTATGCAGGTATGTATGTATCTAGGGCATAGTTCAAGGACTTTGTGACGCAAAAATAGTTTCATTTGGCATTTTAACAGATTTATTTATTATTGCAACAGAATCGCCACCTGGCGACTGACTTAATGCGAAGAATAATTATACACGATGACTTTTTAAATGGAGCGATATTTTTACAACTTACTTTACACGCATAGAGTTCTGCTTTCCCTGTTTAATGTTATACGAGCATACAGAGTTCCTACTAATTGGATTCGGTTGCCTCATCGCATGACATATCAGTTTCACAGTTGATTCCTCTGCTACAAACCTGTCTGGCATATGATGTCAATCCATGCTACTGGAAAGGAGTGGATACAAATCCATTGAAGCCAGCGTTGGCTAAGAAAGGTGCTGCATTGCTTCCTGATAGGTTCCCAACTTGTCTTCCATTTTTTGCTGTTCCTTGAGCTCCTTGAAACTGGAATGCGGGTTTAGTGGTGAATCCGGTGAAGGTAGCGTTCCCTAAGGAAGGTGTTGCTATGCTTCCTGATAGGTTCCCAACTTTTCTTCCATTTTGTGCTGTTCCCTGAGCTCCTTGAAACTGGAATGCGGGATTGGTGGTGAATCCGGTGAAGCTAGGGTTGGCTGAGGAAGGTGTTGCTATGCTTCCTGATAGGTTCCCAACTTGTCTTCCATTTTGTGCAGTTCCTTGAGCTCCTTCAAACTGGAATGCGGGATTGGTGGTGAATCTGGTGAAGCTAGGGCAGGCTGAGGAAGGTGTTGCTATGTTTCCTGATAGGTTCCCAACTTGTCTTCCATTTTGTGCTGTTCCTTGAGCTCCTTGAAACTGGAATGCGGGATTGGTGGTGAATCCGGTGAAGCTAGGGTTGGCTGAGGAAGGTGTTGCTATGCTTCCTGATAGGTTCCCAACTTGTCTTCCATTTTGTGCAGTTCCTTGAGCTCCTTCAAACTGGAATGCGGGATTGGTGGTGAATCTGGTGAAGCTAGGGCAGGCTGAGGAAGGTGTTGCTATGTTTCCTGATAGGTTCCCAACTTGTCTTCCATTTTGTGCTGTTCCTTGAGCTCCTTGAAACTGGAATGCGGGATTGGTGGTGAATCCGGTGAAGGTAGCGTTCCCTGAGGAAGGTGTTGCTATGCTTCCTGATAGGTTCCCAACTTGTCTTCCATTTTGTGCTGTTCCCTGAGCTCCTTGAAACTGGAATGCGGGATTGGTGGTGAATCCGGTGAAGCTAGGGTTGGCTGAGGAAGGTGTTGCTATACCTCCTGATAGGTTCCCAACTTGTCTTCCATTTTGTGCTGTTCCTTGAGCTCCTTGGAACTGGAATGCGGGATTGGTGGTGAATCCGGTGAAGCTAGGGTTGGCTGAGGAAGGTGTTGCTATGCTTCCTGATAGGTTCCCAACTTGTTTTCCATTTTGTGCTGTTCCTTGAGCTCCTTGAAAATGGAATGCGGGATTGGTGGTGAATCCGGTGAAGGTAGCGTTCCCTGAGGAAGGTGTTGCTATGCTTCCTGATAGGTTCCCAACTTGTCTTCCATTTTGTGCTGTTCCTTGAGCTCCTTGAAACTGGAATGCGGGATTGGTGGTGAATCCGGTGAAGCTAGGGTTGGCTGAGGAAGGTGTTGCTATACCTCCTGATAGGTTCCCAACTTGTCTTCCATTTTGTGCTGTTCCTTGAGCTCCTTGAAACTGGAATGCGGGATTGGTGGTGAATCCGGTGAAGCTAGGGTTGGCTGAGGAAGGTGTTGCTATGCTTCCTGATAGGTTCCCAACTTGTTTTCCATTTTGTGCTGTTCCTTGAGCTCCTTGAAAATGGAATGCGGGATTGGTGGTGAATCCGGTGAAGGTAGCGTTCCCTGAGGAAGGTGTTGCTATGCTTCCTGATAGGTTCCCAACTTGTCTTCCATTTTGTGCTGTTCCTTGAGCTCCTTGAAACTGGAATGCGGGATTGGTGGTGAATCCGGTGAAGCTAGGGTTGGCTGAGGAAGGTGTTGCTATGCTTCCTGATAGCTTCCCAACTTGTCTTTCATTTTGTGCTGTTCCTTGAGCTCCTTGAAAATGGAATGCGGGATTGGTGGTGAATCCGGTGAAGGTAGCGTTCCCTGAGGAAGGTGTTGCTATGCTTCCTGATAGGTTCCCAACTTTTCTTCCATTTTGTGCTGTTCTCTGAGCTCCTTGAAACTGGAATGCGGGATTGGTGGTGAATCCGGTGAAGCTAGGGTTGGCTGAGGAAGGTGTTGCTATGCTTCCTGATAGGTTCCCAACTTGTCTTCCATTTTGTGCTGTTTTTTTAGCTCCTTGAAACTGGATTGCGGGATTGGTGGTGAATCCGGTGAAGCTATGGTTGGCTGAGGAAGATGTTGCTATACCTCCTGATAGGTTCCCAACTTGTCTTCCATTTTGTGCTGTTCCTTGAGCTCCTTGAAACTGGAATGCGGGATTGGTGGTGAATCCGGTGAAGCTAGGGTTGGCTGAGGAAGGTGTTGCTATACCTCCTGATAGGTTCCCAACTTGTCTTCCATTTGGTGCTGTTCCTTGAGCTCCTTGAATCTGGAATGCGGGATTCGTGGTGAATCCGGTGAAGCTAGGGTTGGCTGAGGAAGGTGTTGCTATACCTCCTGATAGGTTCCCAACTTGTCTTCCATTTTGTGCTGTTCCTTGAGCTCCTTGAAACTGGAATGCGGGATTGGTGGTGAATCCGGTGAAGCTAGGGTTGGCTGAGGAAGGTGTTGCTATGCTTCCTGATAGGTTCCCAACTTGTCTTCCATTTTGTGCTGTTCCTCGAGCTCTTTGAAACTGGAATGCGGGATTGGTGGTGAATCCGGTGAAGCTAGGGTTGGCTGAGGAAGGTGTTGCTGTACCTCCTGATAGGTTCCCAACTTGTCTTCCATTTTGTGCTGTTCCTTGAGCTCCTTGAAACTGGAATGCAGGTTTGGAGGTGAATCCGGTGAAGCTAGGGTTGGCTGAGAAAGGCGTTTCTCTGTTTCCTGATAGGTTCCCAACTTGTCTTCCACTTCCAGCTGCGTGAACCTGGACAGCAGAAGCGAAAGCGAAACTATTGCAGCCAGCACTGGTGGAGAATGCTATGGCACTGTTCCAACCTTGTCTACCGTCTGGTGTCGCTCCATGCAGTCCAACCGAGGCGAACGTGGCCACCGTGATATTCTCATCTACTGCTTCAAAGAAGGCAGCGTTCGAATAACCAATACAGAGAAAATCTCGCCTCTGTTCAGCCATCCTTTAGCTCCTAAAATTCCATAAAACATGAATTTTGCACTGTCTCCGAAACGAGAGGGGGCAGCAAAATATAGCACTCTTGCTTGAAGAACAAATAGGTTTTGAAAGAAGCGGTTCAACAACCGTAGAACCCTCGAGGTCGACTCAATCTTAAGCTCTCTATAGTTGACAGCTGTAAATAAGTGGGCGCCTAAAAGGCTGCCAAATACCTGTGTTCAATAAGATCATGAAATTTGTTACGTCATGTTTCAATGTTACTCACTGCAGTTCGTCAGTGAGCTTGACGAATAACACGTTTATTGTTATTTTTTCCCCTGAGGTACTTCATTCCCCAGGCCTGCTTATTATTGTTATTAAT